>WBMW01003825.1:574130-618953 GCA_013396635.1 Penelope pileata
CCTCCAGGCGGAAGGCGGTTTTCCAGAAAATTGGAAGAAATGGTGCGTGGAGCGTCACTGCCCGCAGAAGTGCAGCCCCAAACCCAAGCGGCTGCCTTTCAGGACAAGGGAACGGCCTCTGCGGATTGTTAAAAGCAGAGGATTTTAAGGTGCTGTTAGCAAAGAGAGCAGCAGTTGGGCTTCAGTGTCACCCACCGAGCACCACCAGAGCTCCGTTCCCCTTCTGCCATCTCACACCAGCTCACCAGCCCAGCAGAGCTCTGCCCCCACAAGCAATGAGCAGCTCAGTGTGCCTCACCCCTGCCTCCCTGGAAAGCTGCACGGGGGCCACTTCGGCCACGGCAACTGCAGCAGACCTGGTGTCCCAGGTTTGTCCATCCCTGCTGCCATGGCCACTTTCCACATCACCCACCCAAGCTATTTTCCCGTTGTCCCCCACACATGTAACTCTGAGCATCAGCACCGCTGGGCAGGTGCACCCCATCCTCGCAGAGCCCCGAGCACAGTCTCTGTACCAGTCCTCTGAGTTTCTCTTCCACTCTTTGCTCAGCCACATTTTGAGCCTAAACCCTGCCGTGGGAGCAGCAGTGAGAGAAAGATGCCTTTGTGTAAAATAAAGCATCTACAGCGCATGTTCTCAAAACCATTATTTCCATT
This sequence comes from Penelope pileata, assembly GCA_013396635.1. NCBI lineage: Eukaryota > Metazoa > Chordata > Aves > Galliformes > Cracidae > Penelope > Penelope pileata. Next base: position 574,788 of record WBMW01003825.1, read on the forward strand.
TGGATCACTCAGAGCTGATTTCATCCCTGCACATCTCCCTGAGGGCAGCCGGCAGCACCCAGCGCCTTGCAGTGGCCGTGCCAGGAAGCTGGGGCTGCTTTCTTTGCACCACGGGAGCTGTAGGCGCCGTGCTGAGGGCTGAGCTGTGCCCGAACTCCATTTCCCAGGGATGCACTGCTGCCAGGACAGCCCTTCAGCCCGAGGTCACGGCAGCACCATGGGAGGTGAGCGCTCAGGCTCCATCCACCGCGCCGTCCCTGTTTCACCCCATGTGCTCTCCCTGTCACCCATCTCCCCCCGTGTCATTGTTACAGAACAGAGACGTGGCTGACATGATGTTCCCCAGGGCTTCTGGCCTCTCTTCTGCCTTCAGCTCGTCCCTTCTCTGCCCGCGGAGCATTTCGGATGCGTGCTGAACAGCAAACGCCGGCCCCGGACCTTGACCACAACGCTGAAAGAGTTTAACTCCTGCATGGTAGGTTTGGGTTTGCATTTTTTCCATCTGAGCCCTTGGATCGTAAAAGCAGCCTCGCATGCTGCAGGCTGTGTTTGGTCTTTTGGAAGCTTTTCCAGCACCTCACAGCACCTCTCAGATGTGTTGTTTTGCTGCTGGCCCTACCCCTGCCTTCCCTCTCCTGTGGGTCTCCTCTGCTATATCTCCCTTCCAAACATTTCCTTCTGGGCGTTCTTTTCATGGTAAGGGACAGGAACGGAGAATTTCCTCTGTTCCAGCAATGTGAGCACTGCCAAGCAGCCTTTTGGGAGCCCTGTGGCAGAATTTCTTCTCAAAGCAAATTGCTGTTTATTGGGAAACTCTGTCCCCTGTAGGCAGCCCTCAGTGTCACCCTCTGTGAAGGGGGCACACGAACACCATCCCTACACAGCGCGCTTTAGTTAACGCTTCCAAAATATTTGGGTTCTTCAAGAAAAAAAAAAAAGCAAAAAATTATTTTCTGGAGAATTTTCTTGGGAATATCCAAGGAAATGGAATCAAGGATATGCTCTTTGCTTTCTTTTACCTGCCACTGTCCTGTTCTCGGCTTCCAGCTCGCCATGATCTCTGCCCGGAGGCTGCCAGGAGGCTGCCGAGCCATCGGCCTGCACCACCGCAGGCACCGCTCTGTCCCCGGGGCCTCTCCAAACCTGGCCTTCGTCCCAGCCTGCCTCCCCCCGGGCCCCGCCGAGGTGGAGGAGCTGCAGCGTTTTGTTTCTAACTCCAAGAAGCTGTTTGTGATGACTGGAGCTGGCATCTCGACGGAGTCGGGGATCCCTGATTACCGCTCGGAGGGCGTGGGGCTGTATGCCAGGTCGGAGCGGCGGCCCATCCAGCACGCCGAGTTCGTCCGCAGCGCCGGCGCCCGGCAGCGCTACTGGGCCAGGAACTTCATGGGCTGGCCCCAGTTCTCCTCCCACCAGCCCAACGCAGCCCACCTGGTGCTGAGGGACTGGGAGAGGCTGGGAAAGCTGCACTGGTTGGTGACCCAGAACGTGGATGCACTTCACAGCAAAGCTGGGAGCCGACGCATGACGGAGCTGCACGGCTGCACGCACAGGTACCCGGCAGGCAGGGTCAGGGGGATGATCCTCCAGTGCCCTGTTCCTGGTCACCGATGGGCAGGTGCCATGTTAGCTGCTGAAAGAGGAGGTAAAATGTAAACATGCTGTATTAGAGGCGATGACACGTTCAAAGGTGTTGAGCTGGGGAGGAGACGAGGATCATGCACTGGTCCTGCCTGCAGCACAGTGTTTAAGAAACAAACACCATCCCATTTTTTGGAGCACTATTTGGGTTGTGCTTGGAACCTCCATCACCTTGGCGGCCCTGCCTGCAGCACAGGGGTTGGAGCTTGATCCTTGGGGTCCCTTCCAAGCCAGGCCATCCCATCATTCTTTGATTTCCGTGCTGCAGCACATGTTCTCTTAGTGAAGACAAGGGAACCCTGAGGACACAGAGATTACCCAGGGCAAGCAGAGAGGGCAGTGCCAGAAAGGCATGGGTCGGGCAGACCAGAGAGGAGGCACCACAGGCTGCCTGCGGTCACCCAAAATTTCCATATGAAAAAGCACAGCCTGCTGTGAGAGGGGATGCAAAGTAGGGTTCAAAGTGCTTAGCGTAGAGCATCCCTGCAAAGCAACAACTGGAGGCAGAAAAACAACACTGACCTGCCCAATGTGGTAAATACACGTGAGGAATGAGAACAGACTTTCCGGGCCTTCTGAGGAACAAGTTACTGGCTCCAGAGCTGCAGGAGACATGAAGCTCCCCATTAAGGCTTTGCTCTGCATTTCAGGGTTTTCTGCCTGTCCTGCGGAGACCAAACATCGCGCTCAGAGCTTCAGAAGCGTTTTGAAGCTCTGAATCCTACCTGGAAGGCCGAAGCACTAGACGTAGCTCCGGACGGGGATGTCTTCCTGACGGACGAGCAGGTGTGCAACTTCCAGGTCCCAGCGTGCAGTAAGTGTGGTGGGATCCTGAAGCCTGACGTGACGTTCTTTGGAGACACAGTGAGCCGGGAAACGGTGGATTTTGTGCACCAGCGCCTGGCGGAATCGGACTCCATGCTGGTGGCAGGATCCTCCATGCAGGTAGCGAGGTCTTCCTCCCGCGCTGAATTCCTGTTTCTGTGCTACTCTGTCTGCAGCAGTCCTTGCTCCCACAGCTTGGGGCTGCTGTTTGCTGGCAGATCACCACAGCCACTGCAGCTTTTTGGTGATGTATTTTTATCATTGCTGGGGTTTGGCTTCGTGGTTGTCCTGTTTGGGCATCAGTCTCTGTCACGCTGCTGTAAATAACTCAGTTCTGCCAACATCACCACCCCAACTACTTTTTTCTTCAATTTTTTAGCCTTTCCTAGCTTCCTAGGCCTCAGGAAAGCTGTATGATATACCAGATGTTAGGACCTCTAATTCCTAGCTAAATTTCTGAAGAAGAGAGCAGAAAAGTCTCTGCTTGCTGCTTACATCTGTCCTTTGTATCACAGCTTGTTTTCTCTTAGCCATTATCTTACACCTGCAAGGTAAGGTGCTCTGGTCTGGCCCTGTTGTTTACCTGTGTAAGCTTCTGGAACAGAGTTTGCAGAAGAGTGATTTTCCAGTAACAAGCCCCATTACATTAAGAAAAACTACTTTAATGCCTTCCAGAAAGGCAGAAAATGAAGGCTGGCTGATTGCCATTCCCTTCACTTCAGGATACTGCAGACAAATTCCTTGAGCATGCACTTCTTAAGCTCATAATCCTTCGCACAGGAATGATTGAAATGCCCTAGGTTCATTCTTGTAGTACCTAAGCTGGGCCATGTGAGAACCATCAAAGCAGAAGCATTTAAGTACTCATGATAACTCAGAAAAATGGCTGCAGAGAATCACTGAAAGACAAGGACTTTTCCCTTCGATGTTTTTTCTATAAAACCAAAAACCCTTCACTGATAAATAGTTAAAAGCTGCTGTTCTTTTCTGTGCACTCCTGAATGGAGAAATCCCCTACTTGAATTAAGTGCAGCTGCATAACGCAGCACATACACACAGCCCCATTTCCCACTGCCACCAGCAGCTATTTCACTTTCTTCAGTCCTTTCTGCAGCTCTTCTTTGCCTGTGCTGCCAATAACTCTGTCCTCTGGTATCCTGCAGGTATACTCTGGTTACAGGTTTGCACTTGCTGCCCGGGAGAAGCAGCTGCCAATTGCAATCCTTAACATTGGGCCCACAAGGTTAGATCACTTTGCGTCCCTAAAGCTGAACTCCCGCTGCGGAGAGCTGCTGCCCTTGATTGTTGCATACTGACCCAACAAGCTGAGCATCGGCAGCTATCAGGAGTGAAGTTACTTACACAAGGTGAGTACCTTCCCTGGTCAGCCCCCTTACAGGGTAACAATGTGGGTTAAATATCCACCAAATGCTGTGGCTGAGATGTACCAATCAAAAATACGTTCTGACAGTGTGCATCCCAGCCTGCCTGCAAGCTTTCCTCTATACCTGCTATGCTCTGGCGGGCCGTGGTGCTGCCTCCCATGATCATAAAAAAGCATACTGACTGCAAATGCTCCCAGAAAACTGGGCAAGGGTGGCCAGAAAACTCAGTGGTGTTGACTCCCAATCCATTTGTCACAGTCACAAACTACAGGGGATCATCTGCACGTTCAGACAACATTGTCAGTGCTGTTACCTTTGCACACAACAACCTGTCTTGGTAACAAAGCAACTCATAAAGGTTTCTCGAGTCACTGTTCTCTTACTGGTCACCTGAAAGCTGCACTTGACTGAATCGATCTGACCAGTCAAAGCCCTGCTGTTCTGAAATGTTAATGATATAAACGTTCAATTCCATTTATAAAGCAGCTTCTTCCCTCCATTCCTGCAGGACACATAATCTCAAATGGGAAATACTTCAGTCCCAAGGGCAGCTGTGAGATCCTTATGCATGGCCCTGGTGACACCAGGAGAGGGCAGCAAGCCTCACACATGGCAACCTGACGGTTTTCTGCATTTAAACCATCTGCACTTCACCAGGAAGGAGAAAGATGGTGAAAAAAGTTTCTGCCTTATCTTGCCATGTAAACAGTGCCTTTTCTTTGCTTTCCCTGGGACAGGGTATTCAGATATCTGAGAACAACATACTTGTTTGGTTTTTTTTTTAAAATAGTTGTCCCAAGAGAAGAACGAGGGACAGGGAGTTTGACCAAGTACCTCGAGGCAGAATAACAGAGGGCAATGTGGAACACCACAGTATCAGCTGGAGGATCCAGTGGCATTCGTGGGCAAACATGGAGCATGCAAAGAGGGTAAAGGAGGCAAAAGAAACTGCCATTGCCATTTTCCAAAAAAAAAAGGCTCAAAGAGAAGCTTGTAATAAATCATTTGCAAGTACAGACTATAGAGTTGATGTCAGCAAGGAGGGGAAGTCAGCATTTCTCTCAACTGCCAGTTGATCAGCTAAACTGCTTACTATCTGAACCTTTTAAAAATGGTGTATTGTTGAGATGCCAGAGGATTTCCTTGAAGCTAATCTGGCCAGAGCTGCTTTCAGTGTCACTGCTACCTTTTCTAGAATGCATTTTTAAAAGATGTTATTTAATTAATGAATAGCTAAGTAGGGAATTAAAATTGTTTACATGACTGATATTATTTGCGTTGTCATTTCCTCTCCCTCCCGTGATGTAAGCCTCAACAGCCAGTTCAGATTCATTTTTTCCGTTGCAAAAATGCAGGATGTAATTACTAACAGTTGATGAATTGAGAGAGAGAGACAATTAAATCTGTACAATAGGTTTCCCTGGGGGTGATCTCAAGCTATTCATAGATGTGATTTTGTACACTCCCAACAGGAGATCCGTCAGTGCTGGGCAGCCACACTGTGTTGGTGGTACTCCTTTGGGTGGTAGCCACCTCCTTTGGGTGGTAGCTTAAGACCAATTATACCACGTATGGAGTAAAAGACAGAATCTTGCCCAGACTTAAATATTACATTTTTGACTCAACCTTCCACATGAATCTACCACTCCCCTCCTGGCTAGGAGGGAGTTTAGTTGTTGGGGTCTTCCAAATACCCCAATCCTACTCTTCACATATGATGTCCTGTATTAATATTCTGACAGGAGCTGTTAATGAGCCACTGGCAGCAAGGGTGCCAGAGTCATTTTCTAAAATGGCAATAACAAAGCAAGGAGACCGGATCACAAGACGCTACGTTGTTCTTGGTTTTGTTGTCAGTTCAAATCCATACCAGGCAGGAGCAAGTAAAGTACAGAATCTAAGGGATATTTAGGGAACCAATTCTGCAGAAGGTAATTAGATAATTAACGTGTTTCAAGACTTGGCTCTAATGGGTCAGAAGAGACTCTGCTTCACTTAAAAGCCACATGAGGTACATTCAGGAATCCTGCCTGCATTTTGCTCTCATTTAAGGGAGACCCCACTTTCCAGAGAGTTAGAAATCTGCTGTTTGGTAGTGAAAAAAGCTCAGAGACGTCGATCTATCTTTTGTGTAGTACAGCTGTCCTGCTAACCAAAGGTTCTGCAGAAATCATTGCTAAGGCACCGCAGAGTCTCCACACACAATCAGGGCACTTGCACAGAGCATTTATTCGCCGAGGTTTTCCACGTGAGAAGAGACATTTATGCCTCCTTAACAGTGGAACTGGGGCCAGGGCTTTCGCTGTCCATGTCATCTTCTGTACCATCTTGAGGACTGAATGGCATAGGCGTGTTAAAAACAGAGGCTGCAGGTTTAGTGCCAGTAGAGCCATTTTGAAGGTAAGGCATGGGAGCGTTGCCAGGGAGTCTAAAACAAGGAAACGTCTCTGGTGAGGACTTGGTATTACCCAGTGTGACAGGTAACTCAGCCTTCTACATCTATCCCTGCCTCTTCTCCAATTCAGCAGCTGAGCATGTGGGAGAGGAGAGGCAGGGTGTCTCTTCAGCATCACTGATAAATGGGTCATGTTACCCTCACCCTCCACTCCTTACACTATGTACTTTTAAGTCACTGGGGACAGGGACTTACAGCAAATGATGAACATTTACTGTAAATATCCTGTGCATGGTTTATTATTATATGTTAGCAAGCAGACTTAAAAAACAAGCATATGAGGCTGAGACAAAGTTGTTCCATCTTTTTGGCTGAATGGATCCAGCACTACTAAAATTGACTTCTCATACAGCGGGTGCAGAGCACTTAACTCCTTAACGTGGTCCCCCACACACCATGAGGAAGTAAATTCGCTCAAATGAGAAATGCCACCTGAATTTCCAGACCATAAGCCGTATCTGCACCACTCTAATGCTGATTGACACTTTTCCCTGTCACTTCTTTGGGACTATTTGTGTGGGAAGATGCAACACAGAGAGATAACAGCTATCAGCAGCTGTCATTGCAGGTAGCTTGCAAACACCTCTCTTGAGAAGTCTGTTTCTCAGCTTCCTGATATAGTTACCAACCTGGAGGAAGTTACAGAAACCTCCAGGGCTGAGCACTATAGGACACAAATCAACCGCTGGCTGAAATTAACAGAAAAAGAGCATTACAGAGCCTGGGCAGTAATCTCTTTCTCCATTACCAGGGAGGAAACGCTTCCTTGTCTGCTCTAAGCCAGCCTTGACCACCCACCACAATTCAATCCTCTCCTACCTTTTCTGGTTCACTGCTGTTACACCACTCCACCAACATTTCAGATCAGGGCTTGAAGTCATAGCTCTGTCCACCTGTGGTTGGTAAAAGCACACATTAGACAACAGCACAAGGACAGTTTTTTACAATAAAATTAGCTGAATCAATAGCCTGTGCTCTTCCCTTTTTCTTACAGCTGTTCATACCAGGACAAGTTCCTGAGGTTTGGCTAGAGGAGCTGTGAGTATCTGATATCAGATCCTTCTGCCTCTCCTCTGAAAGTGGGGCTGGAGTTACCCAAAGCAAATAAAAGCTACTTCCTATCTGGCAAGCCTTGTCTTCACTTCTGGGCAAACCCCCAGAGCAAGCTCTGTAATCACGTCCTGTAGCCTGAGAGAGGTTTCACAAACTGTGCTCTGGGGAAGGCAGCACAGACTGCAGCTGGCCCATGGGACTGGGCCTGGTGGGCACAGTGTAAGCACAGCCTCCTGCCTCTCCCAGACTGCTCCCACCAACAAACCTCCTTATTCGTGATTTCTGGAAAAGGACCAAAGACTCTGGGCATCATGAACTTGGGGGGTTCTGGAGCCTTGGAGTGAAAGGGCCTAAATCCACCTTCCAGAGCATGCTTCTTCCCCCACAACTGCCTTGGATGTCGCCCTTTCCTGGTCATTGCACCTGCACAGAGGAAAAATAGACATATTTCAAACCAGGGCCAAGTTACTGGTTTCCTCAGTCTATTCACTCAAAACCTAGGGCTTAGGCAGGACATATGAAGATTTCTTCTCACATAACCTGTCCCTGGGCAGACCCAGGCAAACAGCAACTGAAAGCAACGATCCTGGGAGGACTGTTGGTATCAACGGGAAAGGAATGAAGAGGGTCTCAGCCAAATGCCTGAAGTCAGTGTTTCTTGTCACAACACCCTTCATCCTCTAGGGTGTCTCAGTGCAGAGGTTTCAAGATCTAAATTAACTTGGCCTTAGCAGTTGTGTTTTTAGATTACAGTGACCAGTCCAACTGGTCTGGCCATTTTCATCACTGATAGATCCTGTGAAAATATCTTTCAGATGCCAGATTTCTCCTGGCTGATGCTTTCTTTCTGAAGGGCAGGAAATTCTGGTATATGGGCTGCTAAATAGCTTTGATTTGTTTGGATGAAAAGAAAAAAAAAGAAAAAAAGAGAAAAAAAAAAGGTGGATGATACATTTGGAATAACACAAAGGACACCATTAATCCTTTTCCTCCTATCATATTGCTTCTGTGAGATTGTTTTTAAGTGGAAGAGCCCCCAGTGGGGGCTGCACAGCAGAGTGGTCTGTCACCTGTGCACCCAAGTCCTGATAGATACAGGAAATCATGCAGGGGACACAGATGGACAATAAGAAATTCATAGCCATTCACGCTGACAACTGGCAAAGCAGGCAGCAATTACTAAGGCTAAAAATAGAAGAGGAGGGGAAAAAAAGAAAAAAGCAGGTTGTGTTTGAGGGCCTCACAGTATACAGCATGACTCTTACGCACTACAGGCAAGCAGTTTTGAATGAATGACCCAAGTGAGCTGCTAGCCCTTGCTGAGACCCTGACAACACATGCAGCTTCAGCATATGCAAATCAGAAACTGTGCCTGTTTGCTAATATGGCAGCACTTCTGGGACATTCTGCTATTCCCTTATCAGAAGATTCTTGGGGGTGGTGGGAGGGGGAACCTTCACCAAAGGGTTTTACTGGACCATCGAAACCTGCTCCTCCCCTATCGGTGCACTCAGTGTAAGCAGCACTGCTCCTCACAGCAGGGCTCACAGGTAGAGCACGAGGAGCTGCAGGATGTGTCCCACAGGAGTGGGGAGCCACAGTGGCAGTTTTGATACTGACTTCAGCAACTGCAAGCTCTGGCTCTGAGAAGAAGTCAAAGAAATATTTTTGATAAAGTAGGAAGAGTTTGCAATACCCTTCACTGGACTTTTTACTGTGTATCGTCTGTGGAACACTGGCAGTAAAAGGTGCTTCAGAAACACTGGATAGCAATTCCTCATGAATGTTTCCCTGTTAATTCTAGCAGACATTTCCACTCCAAAAACGCATGCTTTTTATGTCTTTTATTTTCTGAGGCAGCCAGCCTCAGGCAACATGATGGCCAACAGGCACACAGTGGATTCAAAGCAAAGAAGAAAACTCTGGTAGTGTTGTCCAGGGAGCACAGGGCACTGGGCTTGGAAGGATGAGACCAGAATGGATTCTCAGTCCTTTGATCAATCCAGAAGTCACACTGTGACATTCAGAAAGTCACTTAGTCTCTCTGCATCTGTTTTCCATAATGTAATAGATGCAGTACTGTGACCCACACCTTTTTGCAAGGCATTCTGAGGTCTCCTGAGAAAAAAGATGAAGAGATGGAAGATAAATGGTATCGCTGCTCTCCCCGAGATCTTTCCTGAATGATCAGGAACAAAACTGCTTCAGGAAGGTGGAAGGTAGAGTCGAGCCAGCTGGGGTTCAAAACCATTGTTCCAGATGTCACCTGCAAGTCTGCGTGCAGACCCTGGTCCTCTCCCTTCCCATTAATGAAAAGTACCTAATTACCACATTCTGTATTTTTTCTTCATCACTAAGTGCAGATAAGAAGAAAAGCTGAGCCTGAGAGGAACAGTAACAGTGGAAGTGTGTAGCATTGGTCTCCAGACACAAACAGAAACTGAAACAGTCATTACCCTGAGCATAGTTGCTCGCTTTCTGCATGTTTCGTCTCAGCTGACATACTTTATCTTTCAACTCTGCAATGTCCATATAGTTGGAGTAATTCAGCTCTCCCTGCAGAGTCCTAAAAATCCTGGCCTAGAAAACAATAGAAAAGAGGAAGATGAGACACTGAGACTTCACTTCTGCAACAGAAACCCATACAGTCGCCGTCCCTGCAGCATGCCACACAGCAGCTGTAATGGCTGTGGTGTTGTATGGCTGCAGAGCTCCCGTGCTCAGTGGGCACAGGACTATCCATTAGTTCAGTTACTGTTTCTTGGAACAGAAGCACAGACTGGTGTGGCAAAGGATCTTCACATGCTCTTTGTGCTCCCCACCAGCTGGCAGTCAGCCCCAGTAGTCACCCAACTGCTGTTAGATTGTTTCCCACAATGCGCCTCAAAGCCCTGAAGAGAAACTCTGCAGCAGCACAACGCCTTCAACCCCCCAGCCCCTATCTCTGCCATAGCCGAGGGCCTGGCACTTCGTGTGATGTCAGAAGATTCCCTATATGAGGGCTCAGGGGGTGTCTAAATCTACTGCTAGGCCTCCTGCACCACGAAACGCGTGTTAATAAGAAACATGACCAAGGGCTCAAGTGTAGGTGTAGGCTTACAGAAACATGCACGGAGTGAAAGAGAGACAGAATGAGTTGGTGCTTCCACTGCATTTATCCAGGTAATGCCAAAACAGCCCAACTACTGGCTGGCACGAGTACATGCACTACCCACCCCACTCTAGTTCCTACTGCAGGGAAAGATGTACACCAATAGTTTCTGAAATGCCCCCAGCTGCATCCCAGCTCTCTTCACTGCCTGCAGTAGCACAGCTCAACAGCCCAGTGTTTCCTCTGGACAGCGATGGCGTTCTACTGTTATCTCTGCAGCAGGATTTATTATTTATCACTACAAAGGGATTTCAGTAACGCTGCACTTAGGACCTTTGTTGCACCACAATGGCCTCAAACCAAAGCCAGTGTGTGGGGACAGGAGTCCTCATCCCTCCACCCCTAGAAATCACCCATCTCAGCAGCGTGATGGAAAGAACCCTGGAGGACCCTGCGTGTATGGGGAACCCAGAGCTCCATGTTTCCAAAAAAGTAATGTACGTGCACACCTGAGGGAAATAGGAAACGAATATCGTACAAGCCCGGGAATCAATCTGCCCTAAGGAGGAGTATCTGGTTGCGAGACACACACACTTCATTTTTATTTTTTTTAAAGAAAAAATGTGATTCACCATCCTCTCGTTATCATTCTAACATCCTCAGAGAGGCAGGACCTTCCCCACAGACGCTGCGAGTACCTTTATGTAAGATACCAAGCCAGCTTCTTCCTTCTCCATCTGTTTCCGCAGTCTCAAGGCCCTCTCACAGATCCGCGGGTTCTGCTCCATGTTTACGTACAGCTCCCGCAGGCTCTGCTTCGTGTAGGACATAGACTCTTCCTCAAAGTCCTCTGGGGACATCTGCTTGCAAAACGCTATGCTGAGGGGGTACTCGTTGTCAAACTCATCCAAGATCTCCATCCTGCACCTGACGAGGGACGACAGCACGGGTGGATGCTCTCCTCAGCTGCTGGGCACAGCCAAGGAACCCGGGCCCCCCTCCTTCCCCTCAGGGACCGGGGACAGAGCTGCCCCAGCACAGGAGCTCCCAGCACCCTCCCGAGGGCCTCTGCAGGACGGCAGCAGCCCGAGGGGTGGCGGTGGTGCAGGACGTTGCCAGAGGCTTGGAACAGGGCGAGATGTGTCCCTCAGAGGGGCTCCCCAGCCCCCAGCCCACCTCACCTCACCTCACCCCACGGGCCCCGCACCACGTAGCGGCCTCCCCAGGGCTGGGCACACGCAGGCACCTCAGGGCGGATAACGGCCACGGAGCCGCCCCGGGGTCCTCACAGGGACACCTCGGGCCCTCACGCAGCACCAGGAGGGCCGCGGCCAACGCGTGGAGCAGCACCGCGCCCCTCTCACGCTCTCCCGAGAGCCGGGGAGGGCAGCGGCTGCCTGATGGGACGCGGCCCGAGGAGAGCCCGCAGCCGCCTGAGGGGCGCGCGCGGCAACGGCCGCGCGAGGCAGGGAGCGACCGCCGCACCTGCTCGCGACCTCGCGCCGTGCGCTCCTCCTTACGGCCCCGCCCCCGCCGCTCCTCAGCGCCAATCAGAGAATGCGGCGGGGAGGGGGGCGGGGCTCGGCGCGAGCCACACCAGACCGTTGGCGGAAGTGGGCGGTGCCCCACCCCTCCCGCCTTCACTCGCGCGCGCGGCCGTTAGGTGGAGGAAGCAGGCGGTGCGGTGTGAGGCGTTTATTGCGCGTTATTGGCAGTACTTCGTGTCTATGTGGAGGTTCGCGGCGTCGTAGGGCGCCTTGGCGAAGCACATGGCGGCCGTGCGGTCGCAGTTGCAGATGAATGCCTCGCAATTGTCGTTGGAGCCTGGGGACAGCAGGCGCTCAGCGCGGGGCCCACACTGTGGCCCTGTGCCGCCATTTTGGCAGTTGGGCGCTCCGCGAGGCCCCGGAGCCTTCCTCAGTGCACCCGATCCCTCCTGACCCCGAGGCCATCTGTTGCCCTTCTCTGGGGAAGGGCTCAGCCGTTGCGCTCCCCCTGAGCCCCATACTTACAGGGGCTCCGTCTGAGGCACTGTGGGGCTCTGTCACCCTGAGGAGAGGATGGGATTTCCCCTGCACTGCGCATCCCCCGTGCTGCTGCACTCTGGGTGCCATGTGGGGACTGTTCACCTGCAGCAGTGCCTGCACGGTGGGGCCTCACCACTCCTCACCCCCACAGCTGGGGCCACACAGCCCCGTTCCTTCCTGACGGGAGGAGCTGAGCAGTGACAGCACGCGGCAGTGACACCCCACGCAGTGACACCCAGCACACGGTGACAGGGGAGGACGTACTGCTGCACGTGATCTCCTCGTTGCTGCAGCTGTACTTGTACATCTCCGTGTAGGGGTTGTCCAGGATGGGGGTGCACGATGACAGTCTCTTTGCCTCCGAGTAGCACTGGTCATGGGCTTGACAGCAGCTGGGAAACAAGGAGGAAAAGGTCAGAAAGTGCCAAAATGCAAGCTCAGCTGACTTGTAGGACATGTAAATATGGCAGCATTCATAAACATGCTTTGAGAAGGCACTGAAGAGCAGAACGCCAAACCCTCGGGATATCCCGTGATAAGAGAGAGGGCACAAAGAACCTCAAAGGGACACAGCATCACGGAACATCCCAAGCTGGAGGGGACCCAGAAGGTCCATCGAGGCCAACTCCTCTGCCAGCCCATGCTCTCAGAGGTGCCTGCTGCACCTGTGCATGCTGCAGCAGCTCCCAGAGGAGAGCAAAAGGCAGCACTCTGCCTCCATCAGTGCCTGGAAGCTGAGCTAACCGCTGCCACAACCACTGCCCCCTGGCTGTCGGTGCAGCGGGTAACTGATCAGGTGCTTCTCAGCATTCTGCAGCCCAGCCCAGAGCGTGTCCATGGCTGAGCGCTGGGCTCAGAGCTGCTGTGTGGGCTGCAGGCACAGCACTGCTGCAAGAAAAGTGCACCTAAAGCGGAGCTGCCACAGTAGATAGCTGCTTGGGTTGTGTTCTGTCCCAGTAGTAAGGCATCGAGGTGTGATGCTATGCCACCTCTTCTCCTCGGAGCTCTCTTTGGGGGAATGCTTCATCCATAGCAGCCTGACAGCTCAGTGAATTACAGGGGAAGCTGGCATGCAGAACCGCAACAGCACGAGTGAGGAAAAAGGTTTATAAAAGCAGAGTCTTACAAACCTGTCAAGTTCATCCACTGGCGTCCCGCTGCCTCCCAAGCCACAGTAGCAGCCGTAGCCGTTAAACTGAAGCAGAGGGTGGCTGTCTGGGATGGTGCATTTGATCATGCTGCGGAACTGCCATACTGCGCGGGGAGCGACAGTGGCGACGGCAGCCCCCACTGAGGAGAAACAGACAGGTTAGCGTTAGGCACAGTGTTACCAGGCCGGGGGTGCTGAGAGCAGTGTGCCTCCTACATACCCGACAGCAGGAGAAGCAGGGCAAGAGACTTCATTCTTGCAGGATTTGACAATGAGACCAGAGCTAAGAAAATGCTGCCCTTTATACTACAGGCTCACCTTGAGATGAAGTCAACAAGCCAGAATTTATGTTATCAAACACAGGTTTCTTCTACCAGAGGCTGTGGGCAGCAGATTGTGGCATGAACTGCTGAAGGCCAGCAGAGTTCCGACTGGAAGCCAGGAGGGCAAATATTTGCATTCTAGGTTTTGCTATTAATTTCTTTTAATGCTAGTATTAGACACATGCCTGAAAGCTCTGGACATTTTTAAGGGCTCTCTACTGAAAAACATAGGAGTGTGGTAGTTACATTGGAAATTGCTGGCACTAATATCCACCCTAGTAATACTGGCATGCTCTTGGTATCCCACCTACCATTAATCCCACAGTCCTCCGTGCATTTACCCAGTCTAATTTAGGGAGTAGGAGGTGTTCACTCATCCTAAATGATCATCTGGCATGAGCTGAACTGAAAAAAATTCATCTGTTTTTTTAATCTGAAACCATAGAGGAGGAAGAGGTACTGCTAGGCAGGAACCAGGAGCCAAGTAACCTGGAAAGCCTCTGATATTTCTTGGGAGTAACAACTTAATGAGCAACCGCAATGACAAAGGAAGGTGTGAATGCAACATGGTGGTGGGAGCTTGAGAAAGGAGATTTTAACTAAGTTTGTGGGGATGCAATCGTTTCCTGGTTTTCCCTCTAAGTTGTGCCATCACCAGATGGATGGTATCATCACAGACAAAAGTAGTGATTATCTGATTTCAGGTACAAGCAGGTGGCACAGTACCCATCCTCCTGCCAAAGCTGCCAGTACCTGGCTTAAACAAGAACTTGTGGCTGTTTTTACCTGACCTCAGAGGAGTTATGCTTGAAATGAACTGTCCTTAGAAGATTTTTCAACGCACACAGCACACTTCAGTAGCTCAGACAGCAGTCTAGCAGTCTCTCCATCACCAAAGCAGCAGGCAGTCAGGCCCTGTGTTCTCTACGCCAAGGCATGAGGTGAGTTGGGAACCTTGAAATTAGATTAAAAAAAAAAAAAGGGGGGGGGGGGGGTTAAGAAAAAGCTTCCTGGAGTCAGCCAGGAGCAAGCCCAAAATCCTTCACTCGTTATCAGACCCCAGAGGTTCTAACACTGTCAAGGCAACGGGTTTGGCATTTTTACATAATTGAGATATTCCCCTGATAGTAAGAGCCTGCATTTATTCCTAAAGCATGGAGCAAGCCTTCAGTTTTAAAAGCAAGGGAGGAGGCAAAGCCCATCTTTCCTCAACAGTCTAAAATACCAGATTGCTTATTCAGGAAGCTTGGGGTTCAGCACCCCTCAGCAGGTTCAGATGCATATTTCTGGAAGTGATGGTGACATCTTCCCCTTCGCAGTGGCTGAAGCTGTCAGGGTGCCCGCAGTACCCGGGCTGTTGGCAGATCCATTGGACATCTAGCTAAGGCCAGGCATGCTGAGGAACAACCAGAACCATTACTTTCTGGTCTCTCACAAGCTCTGATTCTCTGGGACTCCCCACTCACAGGTTAGCTGAGGCTGAACAGGTGCTGAGTGACAGACTCAATATTCCTATGTCCCAAGAGCAAGAACATCAAGCACACATTAAAAGGCTGATGTAAAGGAGCCAGTACAGGATTTAATCTTTTGCCCACAGACCAAGCTGCTGACTTTCCCTTCAATATCTGTTTAAGTGTTCTCTTTCTCCTTTGCTACTTTGGCTGCCTTTACTCTTTTTAAATACTTTATTTATCTGTTCTTTTATCGATGAACCTTAAGACCCTGTGGTTCCTTCTTCCCCGTTTCTCAGTGTCTGATTTATTATTGATGTTGCCAAGAAAACCTCCAGTAAACTGGCCTAAGTCACAAATCAAAAATACTCTCCTATCTCGGATTTAATAATTTTCATTCAACAAGAGGATCACCCAGTATGGGAAAGCGTGCATGTGAGAAGCAGCAGAGAGCCTTGTGAGAAAAATCCCAGAAGGGTACAAGATTTCTTCACCAAAGCTATTTTTGGCTCCCCCAGCCTGTACTGTACACAAAGCTGCTGGTGCTCAGCATGCTTTTGAGGCCATCCCAGTTTACAGCTGTTTCCTGAAGTCACTGGCTTGAGCCTTTAATTATTTTTAAGAATTCCCTACGATCAAGGCCTGCTGCACAGGATTCCCCACCCTGTATTGCACTGGTGGGAATTACCTTTCTCTTTTAGTGTTACCTATTAAGGAATTTTCTTCCTGTCCATCATTTTACCTTCTTAACTCCAACCTCCTCGGTTCATCGTAGTCAATGAACCCAAGGAGTATCTGAGCCGACCTTCTAAGCACCATGCAATCCTTTCCTTAAACCTACAAGTATCCGTACAAAACCTCTGTAATGCAAAGAAGAGGCACAATCTCTATTAAACCCAGATCTGCCTCACATTATAAACTGGGCCACTGTCAAAGTCTGGGAGCAGAACACACAGTCAGAGCCCTGGGGCTTTTATCCCACTGGCAGGACGCGACTCCTGCCAGGTCCAAGTCCACGTGCAGTTTCCTCCGTATGAAAACCCCCCACACCCAAGTAACGACAGAGGACAGTTTTCAAATAATTTATTAGGAATTTAAAACTGAAATCTGGAAAAAGGGTTACAGGTGTGGAGAGAACAAACATCGGAGTGTAATAACTTACTGGCTTAAAAACACAGCTTTATTTCTTTTTTTTTTTTTTAAAAAATGCCCACCCTGAAACCGGAGCCCCAGCCTCCAGGCAGTGGCAGCACTGGCCAGGAGTCGATCGCAGCCCAGCAGCAGCCCAGCTGGCCTGGGATGTCTGGAGGGGGCACGGAAGCAGTTCAGCGCCTACACCAAGAGGGAAGAAAGCGCTGTCCGCGGACCCAAATTTGAAGTATATAGAATAAAAATAAACCCAATAAAATGCAGCTCTTCTTTAATTAGGAAATATTTAAAAAAACAGACATACAGACTCTTGTCTCAGTAACAAAAATTATTGCTTTGTGTTTTCAGTACTAATCTGTTAAGTACCCTCTTACCTAAACAGAACTCTCCAAACGTATCGCCCAGGTCAGGAAAAGCTCCGGCACACGGGGGGAGGGATGGAAGAGAAGAGCCCTGTGGGCACGGTGGCCCTCTCAGTCCTTTTTTCAAATGCCCCTCTCCCTTACAAGGGCTCAGTTTGGGGGAAGAGAGGGAATGATTTTTAAAACTTAAGATGAAGCTGTTATTTCCCTGGGAAAAGAGTTTGGCTGCATCTTAATGAAAGGCTTAATCACCCCCCTTAACAAGGTCTTTGGTTCACTGAAATCCAGACCCAAACCTGCCCCGTGTGCCCCCGCTGGAGGCTTCCCCGGGCAGAGTGCCCCGTAGCAGGGGCTGCCCCGTGCCAGGGGAAGCCCCCGCAGGCTCTGGAGAAGGGACCAGGTCACCTCCGCACAGGACAAAGGACAAACTCCCACAGTCTTCGGAACACAGAGTAAAGCAAATGGGAAGCTGCGATTCTATATTTCATATAATCCCTGAGAAGCCCTTAACCCGCCCCCAAATCACCACCCTAATGCTTTTCTCCCCGTTAACGCCTCCCCAACCCAGCACCCTGCCCTCCAGAGAGCGACCACCCCCATCTCCCCCCGGCCCCGGCTGACTCCCCTTCCAGTGCCCTCGCCTCCGGAGGAGGATCCCCTTTCCCAGGCAATCTTGACGCAAGCGATAGTGTTTGGAGAGTGGATTCCTTTCAAAGTAACCAAGACAAACAGTGGCGGTGAAGCCCTTTCCCTAAAGCCAAACCAGACGCTGGCACTACGGAGCCCGCTGCTGGAGTCTGTACATGGAGCCATTGGAAGCAGCTCGAACCCGCTCAGCAAAAACAGCTGATGGCCGGTACACGTTTCACCCCACCCCCACCCCCCCCTTCCATCTCATCAGAGGTCTTAAAATCTTACAGTAAAAGGTGTACAAAAAAAGAACGGAGTCCTGTCAGGATTCTGCTGGAGAGTATTGCTCACACCACGGCACCAAGGGCAGGACCTGGAGCTGCTCCTCAGAGCCAGGCTGCAGGGGGCAGCCGGGTTCAGCTCGCGATATTTACATATTATACAGGAGGAAAAAGAAAATCCCACGTAAAACTAAACCTAGGAAAAACAAAAATTCTTTCAGCTGTAAGATAGTGTTTTTCACTTAGCAAAATATACATTTGTTTTGTTCCATAGCGATGTCCAACGTTTTCGGATCCTTGGAGTTTCACACTTTTCAAAGCCTCACATTTACAAAACAGAAACAATTAAAAAGTTTCTTTAAAAAAAATAGAAATACATCAGTTCCTCTCAGCCTTTGCTCTCTCTGCGTCTCTTTCCTTCCTTCAGAACTGCATCCTCGTTACATACCGTGCTTTAAAAACACTGACGACAACAACAACAGAGTTGAAAATATTCAAAACAGTTTCAAAGCCAAATAAAAATACTCCTCAATAAAAACTACCTAACACAATCACAAAGCCAATTCATAAAATATGTCTACTAGCTCGGGAAAGAGCAAACAACGAAAAGAAGGGGGAGCCCCAAAAAAGATAAAAAAATAAAATAAAAAAATAAAGCTAACAGCTACTAAAATAAATAAAAGAAGAACCGGTGGGCTGGGGGCAGGGGAGGGGGAAGCGTAAACCGTCGGTGGTTAGTAAGAAAGCGAGATGATCTCCTCGGGTTCAGTCCAGTGTGGTCTGGTCAAAGGGAGAGATCAGGGCAGGGCGGCAGGAGCCTGGCAGCCATCGGCAGTGTGCAGTTTGATTCAAGAAGAAGGAAACCGTGGCTCATCCCCCGAGGCTCACCAGATCCTCCAGCCGCTGTCCTCCGTTAGGTCACTGGGGAATCTGCGGGACACAGCAGGGGAAGAAGGGACAGGATCTAGAACAGCCAGCAGCTTTTCGCTTGGGGGTTTCTTCCAGGGTTACTTGACAGAAATACTCAGTGTCCAGACTTGCCCCAGCGCTGACTTGCTCTGCACCTCGCTGGCACAGCACGGGACAGGGCAGAGATGCTTCCACCTTTAACGGCAATGTGCAGGCGCAGGAAACAAGGCCCCACACGCCGTGCAGCCGGCCTGCCCCGACCTGCAGCACTCTGGGGAGACTGCTACAAAGCAGGATCCAGCCATTTCTCCAGCACTCAACTCAGCATAGGCTGCTGTGGGCCCTTCCCAGCAAGTTCTTGCACTCCTTTGTGAAGTTTTTTCCTTTTAAGTCAACAAACTTCAGCCACGTTTGCGAAGCAGAGAAGACCCACCAGTTCCCTCTCAGACCCAGCTAAGCACCAAAACCAGAACTGATCAGACTCGGATTCACCTCTGCCCTTTTTTTCCTAGACAGAAAAAGCCCTGCTCTGCACAGTGCTCTCAGCAGCAGTGAGAACAACACAGGTGAGCCAGGCTTGGCCCAGGATCATTTCTGGGCTGTGACTGATCAGCCCTGCAGACCTTTGCTCTTTCTGTCACTGCTCTCATTTCCTTCCCCTTCGTGCCCAGACACTAAGTAATCTCTCCATAACTCTCCCAGCCTGGGCAGCACGAGGCAGGAAGCAACCTGCCAAGCCTCTGTGCAGAACAGAGGCCTCACATGGGCTGGGTTGAGCCAGCGAGCCTCCCTGCAGCCTCCACAGCTCCTGCTGGGAGCCCAAGCACAGGGGCCAGCTCAGAGCTTCACTTCTGTCACCACCTGTTTCTGTCTGAAGCTCTCTTACCTCCTGCCCCCTTGGTCCCCAGCTTCAGTGATACCCATTGGTAAAAGCTGTTGCAATCAAGGGACCCTGCAAGGAAAGAGTTAAAACCCACTGTTAAGCAAACAAAAGAAAAGAAAAGCAAATTACTACCAAAACAAATTCAATTGTGGCCCAGACGCTGGGAAAGCTGGTTCCAGTTGGAGGTGGTAGGTCTGGAGAGCCCCAGCAACCTGAAGGACACTGCGTCAGGGCCAAAACGAGCTCTTGGAACATCTGGGCCAGACCAGGGAAAGGTCTGGAGATCAGGACCTTGAGTGGTGGCTGGGCAGAGCCAGCGCAGCCTGGGGAGGCTCCAGGTGAACTGCTGCATCCTGCACTAGCAGTGAGCAGCCAGGGGCTCAGCAGGTGGCAATTCCTAACCAGAAAGCAATCTGCCCAGGGCTGCTCGCCTCCATCGCCACATGTAGATGCAGCCCCTTCCCCTGATCGTGCCACTCTCCATCTCCCTCCCCAGACCTCCACTGGGAACACTCACCCCTAGGCTGTGGCCGAAGCCGGTGCTCGGGGCTGGACTGGCAGCGCTGATGTAACTGCTGACTCCTGAGTCCTGGTTGGCGGCTCCATAAAGCTCTGCCATCGGCCCAGGGCTGGTGGTGCCCAGAAATCCACCGGTGCGACTGGGGGTGGAACCTATGGGAGGCAGCAAAACTACACAGTGAAAATCCCAAAAGTGCAACCCCGTCCCACCCCCCTCCCGCTGCCCGTCGCAAACCTCCATGGCAGGACACCGCACCGGGGAGGAAAGTGGCAGTTACCTGTCCCTCGCACCACGGCTGCCGCAGCCGCTGCTGCCGCCATTGGTCCATAAGCAGTGAGGGGGATTGCTGGAAAGGAAGGAACAGGCATCTCAGGGGGGCTGTGGCTACATGGTAAAGTCCTCAACAGGAGCCTTCGTTTCCCGCTGCAAAATACCAGGGCCACACGGACACATCAGCCTCATCACGCAGAATGCAAAACGATGAGAAGAGGGGAGCGCACAGCCTCGCCTTTGTTGTTATTTGCACAGCCAATGTCCTGGGGGGGCACGAGCCATGCTCTGCTAACCCAAACACTGTAGCAGCTGAGGGGGCAATGTGAAGAGCCGAACCACAGTCAGCAATTTCAGATGTCTCCGTCGTTCCTTAGCTTGCAAGATGCAGGTAAATCTGAAGCTATAGATCCAGACTTTGGCTATAAACGAGGAGAAACCCAGCAGCTCAGGGACAGCAGCGAGCAGCTCAGTGTCCTGAGGCTCAGCCCCTCCTCTCTGTCCCTTGATACTATTATTTTAATAGCCTCTTTCTACCTATTTTTCTGGTCAAGACACACCAGCCTCCCGCCTGAGCTCTCCTCCTGAACTGCTCAACCCCTTGCTGCTCACTGTAGAAGAGAGGAAGCATATACCTAGGGAGCAGGATCTAGAAACAGCTTAATTAAAACAGTAAGTCTTAATTTACATGTAGCAGTTTTAATTCCCCACTCTACTGCCAGAGGCAACCAGCCCTCAGGGCAGGAGGCATCCAGCCACCGTGTTTCTCTTTGCCCTTAAAATGACTGGGTCAGCATTTCATGCTTGAATGTGAAATTCACTGTGATTCTGTTTAGAGCACCATAAAAAGAGGTCAGAACAAATCGATCGTGCTAAGGCTGAAATCCAGACTAGCTTACAAGGGAATATTTAGTAGCAGGCACCAGCCTGTTTCAAGCAAACGTCATATGGGGCTTCTAGCTGGGTTTGCTGCTTGTTTCAGGCCCCGGGCCAACGTGAGCACATTGCAGCTCTGCATCACCCCCAAAGATGTGGTTCTGGGGAGGGAAGGCTGCTGGCAGCCACCCTTCTGCCCCACCACTGCTTCAAGGCCCCAGCACACAACTGAATGAATATGGTTTTATGGTTCTAATGAGAACAGGGACCAGGTCTTCTCAAAAAGATTCCAGCTCTTTTTCCAGGAAAATCTCTTTTTTGCTTTTGTAGTCTGTCTACAGAGAAACCACGTTTGTGCTGATGACAAAGCACCTGCATGCTACCTCCCTGTGCGCTGGAGCAATCATCCCTGCTTGTGCCATCCCCTCAGCTCAGTCCCACTTGCCAAGCCCGCAGACCGCGGCCCATTTACAGGCACTCACCCACTTCAAGGCACGAGGGCCCTCGAGCACTGCACAGCTCGCGGGGCCTTTGTAGGCACCAAGGGGGCCCTGCACTCCGTGGGACCAGCTCCAGCCTATAGATGGGATCCACAGCTCTCGACCCAGCCAAGAGGCTGCACAGTGGCTGTTTAGCAGTAGGTAAGCGTAATGGCGAGGGAAGAATGCCACGATCCCCAGCTGGTACTTCAGTGAGACACTCAGGACTGTAAGCTGTCGTGGCACCCAGCCAGGAGAGCAGCATTAATAACTTCTTGTTGTGCAGAGCCCTGGTGCACCCCGGCTGCCAATGACAGCGGGCCCCAGGCCATCACCTCCCCAGGGAGAGGCACAGCCCTGCCCAGGGCAGACCTCAGAACGAAAAGCACTTCTGCCAAGTCACCAGCGTTCGTCTACAAATTCTATGGGGTTTGCTGAAAAATTCACATGTAACACTGTCCATGTTCACACTGGACCCATTCACATGTAAAAATACACTGGACCCAAACCTCCTTTGTTTGGCAACCAAAAGGCTTAGAGTTAGGGGTCAGGTGCTTATGCAGTTGCATACCTGATGTCAGGGAAGTGTCTAATTAAGAGAGAGCTAGGATTTAATCTCTTCCAACCTCCCTCAGGGCAATTTGTTCATCGGTGGCTGCCAATCTCAGCAGAGACTCCCTGAGGACTGACACGGTTTTGTGCCACAGAAACCAATTTCAACCCTGTTTGTAATGATAATTCCAGGAGATCTTCTCAAGAAGCTTTTCCACACACCCATTGCAAAGAGCTTCACACCCTGAAACAGGTGGGGGCAAGGAAGTGCTGGAGAGGAGGAACACTACAGAAATGAGATGGCACACGGGGAGCAGGGTGCTACACAAAGCTGCTTTGCTACAACAAATACCATGGACACAACAAGGCTGGGGAAAACATGGCCATGGGAGGGAGAGTCAACAGAAGGGGCATCACCTAGAGAGAAGACACTGCACACAGTCCAGGGGCTGAGGATCCAGAGGGTATTTACACAGTGAGGACACTGAGCCAGGACTAGTCCCCAGGGAACAGCCCTCTGTTCCCATTTCATTCCACAGTACTCTATGGGCACTGTGGGACCCTACACCTCTTGCACAGGGAAATGGGATTAGAGTGACCAGGAGTGCCCCACACCCTCTCCCCCCTCCCAGCACTGCAGCAGATCGGGTTAAGGTCATTTGTAGACCTTTGAGAAGTCACTCTGCCCTCTGGAGTTTTCCAGATCTGGTTTACACCCAGCCCAGGGCGAGGAGCTAAAAGTGAGGCACGCAGCAGGAAATGCCACCTAGAAATTACACGCCTTCACCTGGCATGACCCGCACTGCCCTCCCCAGAGGCAATGCACAGGGCTCTGATTCCCTCTCCATCTTTCCAGCCCCAGCTTTGGATGGAGCTTGTACAGATAGAAGAAGAAATAAGGAACATCTCCAGTCTGACTGTGCCAGGCTGCGGAGCAGCAACACCAGTGGAACATCCAAAGCCCCCTTCTCCCAGCTTGTGAGTTTAAGAAATGAGCGGGACTGACCTGTGAGCTCAGGGAGGACGGGGGCACTCGGGAGAGGGGTCCGCTCTACACGGAACTCTAAAAATGAAACGCAAGACAGCTTAGGAACTTGTCAAAGGCCCTGGGGGAGACCCCGTGGACACACAGCAGCCGGGGCCACTGGAGGAGCAGCTGGCAGCCAAGCTGCAACCAGGCCAGTGCCTTCTTTAAATCAATTTATAACTGGTGCTGAAAGATGCTGCACTCCCACCCCAGAGGCTGAAAGGATCCATTTATCCTTACAACAGATCTGACAAGGCAGGGCAAGTGCAAGCTTTACCTGTGGCCCAGTCCAGCAGCCTCGGGCCTGCCCTGGAGCACTGCTCCATGACCCATCCAATGTGACCTCTCAGCTGCAATGCCAGTAGTGCTCAGTGCGTGCCAGACTCAGCTGGGCACAGTTTTAATAACGAGACACTCCAAGCCACAATGACTGAGATCCATAAACTGGATTCACAGAGCTTCCAGACAGCCAGGAGGCAACAGCAACTTTCAGCCACAGACAGCCTGGGCTCGCCACAGGCAAAGAGACAGCTTCCCATTCCCAGCCCCTAACACCAGCACTTCATATATAAACCATCAGACTGAGGGATGAGGTAAGGAAGGGATGCTTGGAGTTGCCACTTCTCTACAAAATAGCAAGATGGTCTTTTCTCTGCGTGTGCTCTGCCTCATTCCCCAGGCCCACAGGGAAGGGGAGGGAGAAGAGGTCCCGTCCAGCTCGGAGCAGCTGGGCACAGCAGGTTCCAGCCACCCACTGCAGGTTCCACGCTCTGTGCACACAGCGGGGCCGGGAGCTTGACACCACCCAGCACAGGGGGCTGCAGCCCACAGCCCCAGCAGATGCTCTCTGGGAGCTGCCAGGGGGCCAGGCACTGTTCAAAAGGCAACTACAGTGTTGCAGGCACCTCTGTTTTGGGTGCCAAGCCCACAGAAAGATACACTTTAAACTCCTGTGCTATTTTCAGAGCAGTGGCAACTCTGTTAAAGAGAGACAGACACACATAAAGGCAGCGAGACAGGCAGAGCTGCAGGGGCCCTCCTGTGTAACAGCAGCAGCCCTAAGGAGGAGGCTAACATGAAGGGCATCAGAGCAGCCTAGGGCTTTTCCTGTCACTGGGGTGTGAGGGTAATCCTAATGAAGGACAGGCCGCTCCCACCTATTCCAGGGCTTCTCCCCTCCCCCTACCACATCCGTCTCCAATTTAAACAAAGACCAAACAGGGAAAAGGGTAAAAGGGGCAGAGGCTGGGTCATGGATCATGCCAGGGACTCCCATCACCTGCAGGCAGACCAAAAAACCAAGCAGGGAGCAGCACTCACCAGGGAACTGGTAAGTGTAGCCAGGTGCAATTCCAGTGTAACTTCGACTCGCATAGGTGGCAGCTTGGAAGCCTGGATAACCTGGGAGAACAGAAAAATGCTGTTACTGCAAGCTCACAGGGTCCATCTCCTTGGTGCCTGACTGCTCACGAGCAGCGAGACCATTAGTGTTAGAAAGAACAAACAGGACTAATGGCAGAAAACCCAGAAAACTGCTGAGGCAGAGCGCAGCAGCTGTGAGCCTGAGCTTTAACAGGCCCAATTAATTTTTTCATCACTCCTAACATGTAAGGACACGGAGGCTTCCTTCTCGGAAGCTCACAGCTCTGCAGACTGAGGCTTTCTGATGCATCAGCTGCATCTGTGAACAGGAGATCAGGGAGGTGGTGGCATTTGAAAGGCTGAAGAGCTCTGAGTCACTCTCTCACCAGAAGTGCTGGCAAACACAGGCAGAGTCCTTCTTCCTAGTGCTGGGCAGGACAACAATGCCTGCTGTTCCCAGGAAGCTGTCCACCCCTACAGGCCTGTGAGAATGCAGGACTTTGGCTCAAAGATTAATATTTGATTTGAGATCTCCCAAGAAATGAGTACATAGATTTTGCAGTGACTCAGCTTGAGCCTTGCTACTTGAAAATTCAGATGGCTTAGAGAAGGCAAAACCCCAAACCACAGGCTGGAGATTTATTTTCCTTCAGTAAGATGAGGGAAAACACGGGGGGAAAAACTGTCCTTTTGGGAGTTTTGTTCGGTGACTATCTGTTACTCGACAGGCTTAGCAAGGAAAGCCAGCCTGAGCAGAGCCTGGCCAGCAGCAGCAGCAGCGATGATCCTGAGCAAACACCGTGATCCTGGTTCAGATCAAACCTGGCCAGAACAGAGGGGAGGGAGATGAGCCAGGAACAGCAGCCACACAGGAAGGATCACACTTGACTCTCAGACCCAGGATCACTGCTTCTAGTGGAAACTCTGGGGCTCTTCTAGCAACTAATTCATCAGAAATCCCATAGAACTGCAGGAGGAAGATGCCTGGTCACAGATAATTCCCCATGCACTTCAGCTGTGTAGTTATGGCCTACTTCACGACGGCCATTACAGAATGACCATTTATCCACCATCACACCGTGGGCACACAATCCGAGCTGCAGAGGGTCAGTTTCCCAGCACATGGCTCCCCGCGGACAGCTCCTCCGGCTGCCACAGGACAGCAGTGACAAGTTTGCAGTTTTTCCAGGTGCCACCAGAGGGCAAATTGTAATCACAAACGGGTCCTGGTGCTCCCAGCGTCCCCAGCCCTGCACCAGGGAGAGCTGCCCTTGGCCGCCCTGCTCAGCTCATGGAGCGGGGAAGCGCTCTCAGAATAAAACCTCTAAGCTGCTGCCGGGCACGACCGGGAGCTGGGGACGAGAGCTGTCCTGGGGCTTACCCAGCATGCCGATCCCCAGCATGAAGGCATCCATCCCGTAAGGCATGACTCGGGACCGCCCTCGTGCTGAGCCTGTTGGGGACATCACTTCCTTCGGCTGGGCTTTTTTGCACTCCACCTGCCACAAGAAAGTGAAGATCAGGCTTGGCTGTGACTGGCACAGAGCGTTCCCACCGAGCACGCGGCTCAGGCTGTGGGCTGGCCAGGCTGCTGCTGGGACAGCACTCCTCAGCCCCAGCCACTGCCGCCAGCCTGTCCCACCGTCCTTCCCCAGCAGCCCTGCACACTGCCAGCCTCCCTCATGCTCTGCAGACACAACAGACAACGAGGGGCTCAGACACTACTCTTCTCCTGCCCTCGACGCTCTGTGTCTGGCCCTGCACAAGGGCCTCAAAGCCTCATTTTCCTCATTTCTGAATAAAGGTAATATTCTGCCCCCTCCTAGGCCACCAGCAGGTTTCACTGTAACTTCACAACCTACCAGCACTGTCCAATTCCTATCTGCAGTTAAGCCAGCACCTCTCCGTGAAACGCGAGCACCGTGCTGGCTCACTGCATGTTCCTTTCCCAGACTGGCTGCAGTGACTTTGGGGAGAAGAATCAATTCCCTGCTGCAGAGAAAGTGCCTCACACACTGCCCCTGTGCCCTGCTCTGCATCAGACCTCTGTTCCAGGCACTCACCATTTTGTTGTTGATCTCATGGAAGTGGATTTCACATACTTTTTCCACAATGTCTTCACTTTCAAATGTGACAAATCCAAACCCTGAAGAAAAGACAAAAGTTCTTGGTCAGGTCAGAGCTCTGCACAGCCAGATCCCATTACCTACATTCTCTTACTGGTAGGAGAAGAGAAGGAGCCACAGCCTCTGAGGACAGTACAGTCAGCCCTCAAAAACAGCTGTCCCTCATCTTCCCTCTCCAGCAAATCCAGCCTTTGTGTGGAAAAAAGCAAAACCATCCCTTAAGGATTCCTCTTTCCTTCTGCTTTTGCACCTCCCACCCTCTCTGAACCCAACTGCTTTCAAAACCAAGTTTGTTTTGTTTTGTTTTGCTTTTTAGCTTTGCAATTTGCAAGACAAACCACAGGGCTGATAATGCCGGGGAGGATCCCGGCAGACGCTCACACAAAGAGCAGAGAAATGAACAGCTGCTTGCCAGGACATCCCCATCCTTGCTAAATGCACCACGCCAGCAGAACAACCTGCACACTTCCTCTTCAGCCGCCGGCCATAAGGCCTTGTGTAAGCAGGCAAATAGCAGCAGCACAGTTGTACGGAGCAAGACAGAGCTGCACAGATAATACACAAGCAAACTGATTTGCAATGTTTCATCAAAGTAAGTTTAGTCTCTGGTTTAAGACAGGACAGCACGTCCCCAGCCCGTGGCCCATGCTCGCACCTCCTTTCTCTCACCAAACCCTTTGCTGACAGTTTTGGCAAACACCAGCCGGGGTGGGCAGGCTAAATTCAGCTGACTGCAGCTCTTCCTGAAAAACTGAGGCAGGCTGGAGGATCTCTAAGCCTGCTATACAACCCTGCTGGCATTAAGCAGAGCTTTCCACTTTCCAGAACTGGCCGCTTTCATGGTGCTTTTAAGTAGCTTTTAAAAACAGATGGGGATCCACTACCCAGAACCCCACTTTTTCTCCATGTTACAAAAGAAATCTGTCCACAAACTCTTCCCATCTGCCTGTGCCCAGGTAGTTACAGACTATCCATCTCAACACCCACAAGTGGGGGGGCTCAGGAATTCAAGAGTGAAATCCTAATGTCAAAAAGAGTCCTGAGGCCTTAAGACCTCTCTGCCAGAGCTGTTGCACCCCACAGTGCTGTCATGGCAGCGTGCAGCTCTCCCTGCTCCCCCTGAAATACCCAACAGTTCTTTTGTTAACTACTGACAGGGAGGTGCCCACGGAGGAGCAGGGGTTACACCATTTATTCCCTTTTAGGATGAAGCTGGAATATCTTACAGCAGGCAAACAGAACAGATCTAATAGCTTTTGAAAGAAAGCAAAAAAACCTTTGCCGCACAAAGTGTAGCAAGAGCAGAAGCAGCATCCCTTTGCTGATCTGGGGGCAGAGGTACTTGGAAGTGCTTCAAACAACACAGTGGCCCAGCACATGGCTGCTACTGGCCCTGATTTAGAAGGTGCCACGATCAGGTCTGTAGATTTCAGTTGTTGCCAATGATCTTTGAGCTGGTGCAATAGTGGTGTCGAGCCCTGAGCCATGCACCGAGGTGGTCTGAAGACGCACTTGGAAAGTGGGAGACAAGGACACCCATGGGTGGGTTGAGTCCAGACTGCAAATATTGCAGCCTTGTTCCCATCCTGTAACCAGACTCCACCAGGACTCGGGTAAGAAAAGGTGACCTGGGAGCACATGCGGGCTGCCCGCCGAGGAAGGGCCGAGAGGCAGGCACTCTTCAGGCTCTCTGTCAGCGTTCCTGGAGCTCGGATTACGCAGGACAAGGTAAGACACACACTGCGGGCTGGAGCCACGGAGGTAAGCGGGAAGGGGAGGGAGCTGCCTCCTCTCACATATCTGCAACTCGGCGAGTTTACAGCACAGGAAACGCTCTGGACAAAAGCTCTCTGTGCTGCAAGGGACGCTGGTAAAGGATGCAGATGCAAAAGGATGGGGCGACTGGAGGCAAGATAAAGAGCAGCTGCGACCCGTGTGCCCTGCTGCTGGGATACCAGCCCCTCCCTGCTACGGCAGGAGGGGAACCCTCCCTGGCTCCTGCTCCTACAGCCAGAAGACTGCTCTCACCTCGGTGTCGGTTGGTTGTCTTGTCAAACATCAGCATCGCGTCGTCCACCTGCAGAGAGAGAGAAGGGCTCCGATCAGATTCTTGCTCTTGTCACTGGCATATCTGCACAGACCCAGCCTCCCAAAACCAGAGGGATCAGGACGAGACCTCCCATCCCCAACAAGGAAACCGTGTGTGTGCAAACCATGCCTCTGTACCACACTGGGCTCATTCCACAGCCCAGGCGCCATGTCCCTCGCCACAGCCAGAGCTCTCCCAGCCTGGGGCAGGTGCTGCTGGGCTGAGCCCCTCGGCCCGGCCCCAGGCCCTGCTGAACCCCCCCTCCCCATGCCGCAGCAGCGACCCCAATTGTTTGCCTGCGGCTCCAGCCGGGGGGCAAAGAGCACGGAAGGCATTGTTCCCAAATCCCAGCCTCAAAGGAGAGGAGAATTAAAGGGGGGGAGAGAAGCAAAGCTGGAGAGGGGAGAGGAATAAGGGGCCTCCCAGCGACAGGGGAAGCAGAGGCCTCAGACAACAGAGCCTGCCTGGGAAAGCTGGGAAGCGGCCCCCGCCCCCACCCCGAGGAGCCTTTCCTCTAAGTGAGGTTTCCCACTGCTGGAGGCTGTAATTAGAGCAAATTTACTGCAAGGCCTGAGCGAGGGCTGCCTCCTGGGGGGAGGGGCGGCGGGTTCCCATCCCCCAGGAGCCGCTCTCCCCTCGCATGGCAGCCCCCCGCCCGCGCATCAACGCCTGGTGCCACTTTCCCCCATCTTCCCGCTGGGCGTCTCCTTGCAGGGACACATCTGCACCGCGCCGCAGGTCAGGCCGAGCAGGGTTAAAAAATACACTTCAATCCCCTCCGTGTAAGCCCCGGTGTAAACCTGTCCCACTGACCCATCCCTCCTCTCTAATACCACCGCCTTAATCCGATTATGAAACTGGACGTGCAAGTGCTCGGGGAGGCGGCGGCACTCCGTCCACAGCTCCCGCATGCGGGGCAGCCTCTCCCGGCTCTATGGCAGGACACGGGCACAGCTCTCCCCTTCAGCTCCCCAGGAACAGCACAGGGCGCCGGGCTCCACCTCACTGCCCTGAGGACGGAAGGAGCCATTGCTGATGTTGCCAGCGCCACCATGAGCAGGCAGCCGTCATCGTCAATGCCCTTGGGTTTGTCCCACGCATCCACCCTGTGAGAGTGAGGTGACAGCAGACAACCTGGCTCTGCTACTCCTGTCCCCGCTCTGCCTCCCTCTGCCAAGCCACCGCCACCTGCGAGTTGCACACGAAGGCGATGCCCACAGCTCCCGGCACATTGCGGGGAGCCGGGGGCTGACAGCACCGCACCATGCTGCAGCTCCCCATCTCCTCACAGCTGCGGTGTGCTGGGGGGCATCGGAACCCAAACCAACGCCTGGAGCTGGGAGGCAAGCAGCAGCCCCGTCCCACAGCACCAAGGGCTGCAATAGGCCCGGTCCCTTCCTGGAGCTCAGGCACGGCCCAGCGCCTCGAGCTGTGCCCACACTGGGAAACCCGAGCTATGATGCACACGTGTGTGCTGCAAGCTGCCCTGTCCTGAGGTGAAACTAAGGCCGACATACATACACGTATGCACACAGACATATGTGGAACAGCCAACTCCAGGGCCCAAACTGACATCAGCTACACCCGGTGCTTTTATGGCCAGCAAAGCCCACACCCGAGCATCCCTCCCCATCCCCATCCCCGCCAACAGGTGAGGCGCAATGGTGGCCTCAGCTTCTCCCTGAGGTGCAGCCGGGCCCAGCTCCCTGTGTCAGCAGCACAGCCGCGCGACAAAGCCCCGGCGCTCCCCGGGCGCGGAGCGGCCANCAACGCGGCCGCCAATCGCAGCTGCCGCCCGGATTAGAGCGAGCGGCCGGGCCCGCACAAAGCCGCCCCGCGGCGCCCGCTCTCCTCAGCGGGGGAAAGGGAGCGAGGAGGGCCCGGCGGCGCTCCTGAGGGGACGGCGGAGGGCCCGCGCCGCCATCTCAGCGCCTCCGCGCGGGGCGGACCGCGGAGCGGAGAGCAGCGCTCACCGGTTCACCGCTACCCGGAGTTCATTTCTGACAGGGTGTGGAAATCATCCGTGGTCGCAGTACTTTAACAAAGGCTTTCTTGCTGGGCGAACCGTCTTTCTCCCACTCTCCCCCCCTACCCGCCCTTAAATAAATATTTGTTTCAATTCTTTAAACACAGCCCAAGCAGCAGATCGCTTTACTAGAAAGCCGTTCGCTCAGCGGCCAAGGCTGAGCCCGGGGAACGCTCGGCTCGCTGGCGCAGGCACTGGAGGGGACAAGTTCAAGGTCTGCGAGCTCTGAGCAAGGAGCCATGGCGATGCTCCCCGCGCTCGGGCGCGAGGTCAGAGACATGAGGAGAGCAGAGGGTCACAGAACTGCTCTGTGGATGCTCCTCCTGAGGAGCCCGACCACGGGAGGTCACATTTTGGCAGGTACTTGGCAGATACCACATCCTCAAGCTCTGAACTCAAGCTAACAACACCTCTCCATCCTCTTCAGCTTTAGAAACCAAATGGAAGTGGAGGAAAGGCTTTGGCTCAGTGAGGGGTAACATTCAGAAAATAGAAAATATATATATATATATCGCCCCTGGGAGAAGCCTCCTCCCATCCTCCAAGGATTTGCTGCTGCAGGTGGGCGGCAAGCAGCGCTGTCCCTGAGGTGGAGAGGCACCCAGACCAGCACCTGGCCCTGCTGAGAGCACAGCGGTGGTGGCAGGCAGGAAAGGACACGCTTCACAGCGAGAACCTCCACCACAGCAGCCCCCAGCGTAGACAAACATTCAGCTGTCCAGCCCGGAGGCACTTCATACCAGAACAGAAGGCAGTACGACCCAATCTGACTCTTTCAGAGCCTTAGCCCCTTATTACTGTCTTCCAGTCCTCCTGGGACAGTCATAGGTCTCTGCAAAAGACAAAGCCAATGACAGCCTCATACAGATATAAAAGAAGTAGAATAATTTCCAACACAAATTTATTGAGAAATGTTGGGTGCACTTCCGAAGAGGCAGATCTTGAAGAAAGTTGTAAATATTCAAGAAATGCTTTGCAGAGACACGTGCCTTCTACCTGAACTGCAACCCAAGATGGCTTGGCTGGTTCTAGAAGGAACCATGGCAACAGATTGGCCAAAAAAAAGAGGTAAAAACAATAGCTGGTGAGACTGCTTCAACGTGGGAAACATAAACCAAACGATCTAGAAACCGCTCCGCCACCCTGTCAAGGGAGGGCATTAGCAACCTGAGAGGCTCTCCTGGCTGCTTGGACAGGGCAGGCTGGTTCTGGGGAGGAGAAAGCACCAACCCAGGCATGGCACCAGGTTCTTCTTCTTCTTACCCAGTTCTGCAGAACTATTCTCAAAACTCTGGGAACGAGAGTAAACCACAGGACAGAGCCTGCTCCGTGCCACAGGTGAGTGGACAGCCTGTCCAGGTGCTCCTGCCTGCTCCCACGCTGTCCTGCGGGCACCTGGCAAATATCAGATGAGCCATGGAAGGTCTGAATGACCATTAATGCTACAGCATTTTTGGCTATCTGCCTACCAGATGCGGAGCACAGAGTACCCTTTGTTCCAGAGGCTTTGTTACCACCAGCCAAACTGCCTACTGCCACAAGAGAGGTGATCAGATTCCCCTTCTCCTCCCCTCCCCATCTGTTCATCGCAACCGTGTTACGTGTGAGAATTTGCATAAGTTGCCCTCTGATCTGCGGAAGAAAATCCAAAATCCAGTTTGGAAATCCACAGCAGGTTGACATGTAGCTTTGATCCCCGAAATTTCCAGAGAATGGCAGATTAAAGATTAATTAATTAAGCATTCTCCCAATCCAAAGTGAGAGCAATCATGCCTACCATAAGCACAGGACCAAGTATTCCTGTACAGAAACTCTCTATCAGTATCTAAAGGTTCTCCAATTAGTCAGCAGGGAAAACTCATTTAATATATCCCATTCAACCACACCATTTTTCTGGCAGGTGTACATGAATATGTATTTGTGACAGACATGCAAAGTGCCGTTAAACCCAGTGCACAAGACACAGTGGTTTTTCTCCTGGTCAGGACACTACTAGAGTCTTCGCCTGAGTGACATCTCGGAATCTGTCCTAAGCAAACGGTCCACAATTTGGACTGAGTATTAGATGGCAACCTAAAGGTCAGAACAGTACTCTGACCTCAGCAGATTCTTTTTTCTTGCTTGCTTCCAGGATATTTTTAGAGAGCGCAGCTCTCTGTGGGCACGATCTGCCTTACTGAGAAGCTGAAGTCCTGTGACCAACTCACCCCAATACGCAGATCACCTGCAAGCCCAGGGAGAGATGCAGGCTGTTTTCAGGCACTTTTCAAGCACTCTTGGAGCCGCAGCTGAGCAGTGAGTCATGCAGAGGCCTCATTGTAAATAATCTTTTGCACTTCTGTCTCACTCAGTGCAAAAGCACACAAGAAAACCATCAAACACAAGACTTGGGCCCAGGCTCCCATTTCTTGCAGCATCTCTGCATTCCCCATTTCTGATAGGAGCAACTTCTCCACCAACGTCACCAAGTAGGAGCAGAGGTCCATACTGCCCAGCACACCCAAAGCTCAGACCAACAGCAGACACCTTTGGAAGATCACAAGAACAAGGGAAAGGTATTCTGATAGACCCCAGAATGCTCCCTCAGCTTCCAGCTATTTGTGATTTAGGGACTTCCCAAATGAAGGGGTATCTGCACGTTTAAAAAGCATTCCACAAATTTGTCCAATCAGTTGGGAGCCGATGTAACTTTTACCAACAATATCCTGGGGCAAAAATTTCACAGTTTAGATGAGCTCTGTGACAAAAAGAGACCTTATTTGTTTTGAGCCTCTCATCATATGGAGGTTTGACCCTCCATATGCCCAAAACCTCATCAGACTAACTCTTGACAAAGACAGACAGTACAAGGGTTTTTTCCAGTTAGTTTTTCAAATAACCTTGCCTACAAGCTCAGAGACCCAACAGTCCAAAGAAATTAATCTGATGGACAATCTCTTTTCCCCCTCAAAAAAATAACCAGAACAACATATTCCCATAGGCTGAAGCAGAAAAGGAGGAAGCTGGGTTTCGAGCTCTGGAGGCATCCTCATATGTGTTGAGCAAGACAGAGAACTAGCTATGCCTGAGGTGCCAGGTACCAGATATCTTCCTCCTTTCTTTCTGTTTCAGGTTTCAGTGAGGGTGGTACCCTGAATCTGAAGAGGCTGTTGAAATACTTCCTCGCGCAGCCTCAAGATCTCCAGCACTCTCTAACTTAAGCCAAGACACTTGGCTACTCATACTGTGAATGTAATTATTTTCTGGACTTCTATCCCACAGTTGAAAAAATCTTCTCCTTTAGAAAGGATGTCCATGGTCTCAGCTTGCAGCTCAGAGAGATGCAAGTTTTGGAGCCAGAAGTGTTTCCTAGAGAGCCTGCTGTGTTTAAAGCCCCAGCAGCTGCACCTGACAAACCAAAGCCATCCTGAGAGCACTTCTCAGCTTCTATCACTGCACTAAAACAAAACAAACCAAAAAAAGAAAGCTACTTAGTATTTTTTTCTCACAGAAACATCAGCCGGTATTTTTCATTCATAGCTTTGGAAGGAAACAAAGTGGCACTTTAAGCAGAGAAACTCTCACACTGTATTTGGGATCTTCTCTGAAGCTTCATCTTATGTTTTTCCTGTCAAAGCCGAGTACTTCGATATGAAGAACTGGGGTGCTATCCGATCCATTTCTTCCTCTACCTTGAAGTAATGCTCAGGGATTTCCCTCTCACACATCTTCATTTTTCTTTTGTCACTTCCATTTTACAAAGCTCAGATAAGGTTTTAGACTCAGCAAGGAAAGAAAACAAAACAAAAATAGGACAATAGGGAGAAATGCCAAAATGGAAAAGTCAGACTTGGGAATTTTGTTTTTTTGAAATGTGAAACCATTTCATTCTGAAACCAACCAAACTTCCATTTTTTTCCCCAGCTATTGAGCACAAGAGGCTCCAAGCGTGGCTTTTTATCTGAAATACACCAATACCAGCTACCTTGGTGGACCTGCAAACTGCAGTTCACACATTTGGACAACAGAACATTATGATAATCTCATTTGACCTTGTCTGCACCACAGGCCACAGAACTTCCCCTCGTAATTCCTATAGCATGTGCACGCTTTCTGGCTAGATTTGAACGTATTTTCCAAAAAGCATCTATCCTGATGTAAGGGTTTCCAGTGGCAGCAAATACACTGCACACTCAGGGTTACCTCAAAGACAACCTTCAACAGCCTGCACAGAGGATGACCCCTCTCTGAAGCAGAGATCCACACGGAGCCTGCCACTGGATTCACAAAGATTGACTAAAAATCACCCCCAGTAACCTGGCAGCTTGATTTTGAAGAATCGAGACAGCATGACTTGTGCTCCTCCCTCTCTCTCCCCTCTAGAATCTCACCACTCTCAGAAAAGAGGAAAGAAGAGGGATTTTTCTCCCTGTCAGACAGTGGAAAAACAGGAGATTGCTCAGAAGAAGACACACAGACAAAGTCAGTCCTCCAAGAAGGGCATCCTTAACAACTCCTTTTCAGACAGTCCCAAATGACTTAAACAGCAATTTTTTTCAGAGAGGCTTTCCAAGCTGAGGCTGACACGAGGCTTCACCTCTCACCTAAAGGTGCCGTAAGTTGAAGAGATGGAAGACCACAAAGTCAAGTGCCACGTGTACCTCTAGAGAGGGGATCCTAAGAACTCTCTGAAAGCTAGGAGGCCTCAGAGTATCACAGCAAACACCAGCAGAGCGTCTGTACCAAAATCATGTTTTCATGATTTGAATGACTCACATCTGAAGTTGTAGGCAACAGGCTTTTAGCCCCAGAAACCAGAGAGGCACATTCAGAACCCAGAACCCCAGTGCCGATGGCCACAGAGGCTTTCCTCTGAAATGTGTTTTGAGTGATCCCACACATCAGCTACACGGAACCACCGACTGCAGAGTTCTCAGGAAACAGCTCTCCTGGCCTTGGATGAATTATTCGGGGCTTGGCATGGAAGACAGTTAAAGGCCAGGAAGCATGCTTTACACCAGAGCTCCGAGGAGGCTCTCCTCAGCTCAGACAGCCAGATGAGTCAGAAAACTGCCCCAAAAACAGAGAGTCAATGTGACCAGCCCTGACCTCTCCCCACGGAAACTCCCCAGCGCCGAGAGGCCAGCTGCATCGGCCTCGTGCGGACTTTGAGCACCGGATGTCATCCGGGATGCTGGTTCTTCAGTAATGAATCACACTGAGCTATGCAGAACTCTCCCTTCTGCCCAGTCCCCGGAAAACAATCCGACACAACCAGTTCTTGCCAGTCTCCTGGTGTCAGGGCACCTTTCAACACGAAAGACAAGAGGAATATAACAGGATAATGCTCCAAAAGAACAGAAAAGTACTTCTCAAACTAGAGCAACAGACTGTGACTGCTTGTAAACTGAGTGCTACATGACATGCTTCTGCTTCAAATTAACAGAGGTACAGTCAAGGTTAAAAGGGGATTATGCCCAAGACATTTTGGTTTCCTATCAAACACATCCAGCAGCAGCAGCACAGAAAGACATGCAGCTAACAGCCCTCAGATGACAGCCACATGGCCAACTCTACCTTCAGTGGAGCCCTTCAGTGACACCATGTAAAAGCTCCCAGGGACACAACAGAGTTTGCTTATTGCTAACAGAAAATTAAAACCATACAGAGCTTATGACTAGCAAACATGAGGATTTCTGATGACTTTTGTCATTACCACTCTCTTAGGGCTGAACAGAAACACAAAGTCCCACTCTGCAGCCACGACAGCATCCCAGAGCACGCACGCATTTGACCTTCAAAGCTGAGCAAAGGTACTGAACTAACATTTGTTCCAAATATTCTGCCCAAAAGTTCCAATGATACAACAAAACTGATTTAAAAACTCCCCATCTTTTCACCAACTAATGTGCTTTAAAACAGCACCACCTTTTTGCACAATCTTTCAGAAGAAAATGAATACTAAAGCCTTCATCCCCCACACTCTTCACAGCTCCACATCCAGGATGCTATCAGCGATGTCCTGGCCAGGCTGCCACCCATGTTCTGCAGACATGGCCAGGTGGGAAGCTACTAAATCCAACACTCGCTGCCCCAAACTGACAGCAAGTGCACAACACCACTGAGCAACAGTGAAACAGTTACAGTGCCTTGCCCCAGGGGTGAGCACGTTCAGCTCTTGGCTACAGGGATCCCCCATCAGTTCTTAATTCCATTAAAAATCTTGGGACCCTTCAGTCAAATATTACTGAGTTGCTCGTGAGGATGCTCGCAGCCTCCTGAAGCAGCTGAAAGGCCAAGATTGAGCCTCTTCCATCCTCCAGCTCTGTTGCCACTCGTGATTTGCACACCTGGCTGTCACAGACAAAGGGCATAAACAACTTCAGCCCACAGAAGCATACTCTCCCCTGAGCCACCAGCTGGCACAGACGTCCCAGGCACAGCAATCGTGCCAGTTTTTCTTCAAACATCCAAAAACAACATCAGCACTTGCCCAAGACTCAGCAGGAGAAGTTTCAGGACCAAAAGGCTTATTTTTAATAAAGGATTACAGAAATATCAATCACAAGGCTTAAAAAGAAGCCAAAATCACAGGTTTGATGCTGCAGCAGCCCTGTCAAGAGCGTCTACCAACCTTCCTTCAGCGTTTGAACAAACAACAAATCTGCAGGACCAAAATCCCATAACTGGCCTCTGGAGAGGGAAAAAATGGAAAACCATTTTCCTCGACCCAGGTCCCAGTGACTGCAGGAACAAGCACAAACTCTTTGTTTCAAATCAGCACAGGGCTATGGCCCCTACAAAGACATTACAGCTACCCAACCTCTGCAACTGACCTACAATTTACTTAACCCCACACAAAAGACTCGCAGGCTCCTAATCCCACATCCAAAAAAGTTCAGAGAACTCCTGCTTGCCCCAGAAGCAACAGCTTTGATCCAACACCACTCAAGAGACTTACCTTCCCAAACTGCTCGAAATACTGCTTCACATCCTCCACAGTAGTGTTCACTGAGAGACCACCCACAAATATCTTCTTCGTTCGGGTCACCATCTGGAAAAGGGAAGGACAGGAATTCATCAAATAAACTGAGAGCAAGTGGAGAATGAGATTCAAAAGACCACTAACTCACCCTCTGCTGCCAGGAAGCGGCTGCCCCTTTGCTGCAGTCGAGCCCCCACGCTCTCAAAGTGCCCCAAATGCCCACGCCAGACCCTGCGTGTGCTCCCCCCAGAGCAGCTCAGTGACACCACCCCTGGCACAGCACACTACCAGCCTCTCCTCACCAAGCTGCTGCCTTGGCACCCTCGCACCCTAGAGATGCAGGCCACGACTTCCCCAGCCCCCCAGCTCTTCCCACAGCCGTGCTGCTTCGTGCACCCGGCTTCTGCAGGCTCCCCGAGTGGGCAGGCGGGCTGGAGGCCCACCAGCACAGGCAGGCTGGGCTTTGCCATCCTAGCTCACAAATGGCACAGCATCCGGTCTTGCATGGGATTAGTCATCATGCACCCACTGCCCAGTCACCTCCCAGGGAAATCTCATTTGGTGTTGCAAGAAAGCAAAGAGAAGACCTCTCTGCCACTTCTCACTCGTGCCACTGGGACAAGGGAAAGAGCTAACTGCCCTGAGAGGGGCCACTGCTGCCAGGCTGAGGCACACGGACATCCTTTCAACTGGCTCTCCAGCTGCATCCTCCCTTAGCTGCTTGGCTACACCCCTGCTCTCAGAGGAACACATGGTCCTAATTACCCCAAGGAGCACAGGGCTAATCCGCAGCAATTCCCTGGCTTGGAGAGCAGCCCGTTCTAACACTAAAGCACCTTCTGTCACCGAACTGCTTAATGGAATTAACCCAATTCCTACCATGTGCTTCCTGGCTCCAGTTACTTGGGATACCTGCTCACCAATTGTTCGCAGCCCAAGCCCCCTTCCTGCCCTCCCAGCACCCAAGCCTCCTCTTCCCTCTGTGCTCCTCCACACTGCTTCTCCCCAGTTCCTCCTCCTGTGACAGCACATGGAATTGAGATGCTGAACTTTCAAACTCCCATCCAAGAGCAAACTTAAAAGGAGATCCAAAGCCCAAAAGGAGTCCCCAGCCTGCTATTGGCTCCTCAGTTAGAAGTCTCCAGCTGCACACCTGGAAAGAGTTCCTGCAACTGCTCACTTCAGTGCCAGAGCCTCTTGCAGAGGCCCAACACCAAAATCCTGCCTTTTCCAGCACTGAAACGCACAAGGCCACTTCACAAAGCAAAATCCTTCACCCCATCCCTGCCATACACTCACTCATACCCACATCTGCATACACACACACACTCTTTCCACCTGCATCACATCGCAGCACAGAGCTGTTCTGTGTCTCCTTTGGCCTGCAGCTCCCAGCCACTGACTGCAGCTTCCCAAGGTTCACCCTGGGCAGAGTTTATTTCACCACTTTGAACTATTGCACCCTGTATGACCGAGCAGGGCTGCTCGTTGCTCCAGCCCCACAGCAGCGTGCTGCAGCACACCAGGCAGCCTCGCACTCTGAGTCCTGAGCAAACCCCAGGGAGCGACTCTGCTCCATGCACTGCAACCTGGAGCAGAGGGACAAAATTCACCACCAGGAACTGCACCCCTGGAGAGGGAAGGGCTGCCCGCAGTACCTACCTTGGGCTGTGCTCGGCGGGGGAACGCTACCTTCGGGTCAATCTGAAAGAGACGATGGAAAGAAGAGGTGAACACACTTTTGTTGCCTATTTACAAAAATGTGAACTCCTCCTCTGTGCACACGGCTGTCTCTGCCCACGTGGCACCTTGCTAAAAACCCAAAGAATCTACCTGAGGTGCATAAGCGAGGCAGGCTGCAGACATCTTCCCCGCTTGTAAGGTGTAATCCACGGAGACTACAAGTCCCAGCATGCAGCAGTCCGTCTCCGGCTGAGCGCTGGCCAGACGGCAGCCGAGAGCCCATCACGTGCTGGGATTACCAGGCTGGGCTGCACCCTCCCGCTCGGCCTGCCCCCGGGTGCCCTGCATCACCAGGGTCACATTAAAAGTGCTTTCTTTTGCCTTTCTGCTGTCCCTCCCCCTTCACTCTACTTCCAAGTACAGAGCTCACCTGGTTCACAACGGGGCAGAAAAGAGGCAGCGCGCAAACAGCCCAACGTTTCGCCCCACAAAACAGAGGAAGAAGCAATAAAATTGCAGGCAGGATGCTACCATTCACCACAGCAATGCACAGCCCTGACACCACGCAGGGGCTGTGGCACAGGGCAGCCCACTGCCCCTCTCCTGCGGGCCCTGCACCGCACACCACGAGGCGATGCCTCCCCTCCTTTGTGCCCGCCCGGCTCCTGCACAGACCTGCGCCGGCCGCAGCCGCCGCGCACCCCAGCCAGGTTCTGCTGGGGTCAGCACGGCCCCACAAAGCTGGGGACACAGCTGCACGCCAAACCTCCATGAAGCCCGTGCTCCTCCTCTTTCTTCACAGCCTATTTTTGCAGCAACTCCTGTAAAGTTACATCACATTGGGGATGATCCAGACCTACAAAGCAGCTTAAGACCTGTGCTGAAGGCAGGTCCGGCTCAGCCCTACGCTGGGACAGGCTGTGCTGGGAGGGCAGCCCGGAGCCCCTTCCACCCGCCCGCAGCTCCAGCAGCCCGGGGGAGGCTGCTCCTGCAGTTCCTGCAGCTCCTCTCGCTGCTTTGTTCAGCCCCGCAGCCCGGCCGCCCTCCTGCTCGGCCACACCGCCTCGCCAGGCCCTCCCCACCTCCATCCTGACTCACAGCCTCCAACATAAATAAACTCAGCACGTAAGTAAACAGAGGCAAAAGTGAAGAGCACAAATAAACTCAAAAATAAACCTCTCTCCCCAGGCTGCAGATTGCTGTACCCTCTGGGTGCCTCCCTGGGGCGTCCGAGCCCTCCCTGCGCACGCCCGGCCGCTTCCTGGCCAGCACAGACACCCACAGCGAATTCTGAGGACAGGGGACGGCAGGAGACCAGGAGGTTGATGGCAGATAATAAGCAAAAACAATAATCTACTGTCTTTTACTTCTCAGCCAGCGTCATTCAGCTCCTGCCAAGAAGATGCTTTCATACTCAGCAATGCTAAGCCCGGCCTCATTTTCTCATTACCCCGAGTGTGATCAACTGGGCAGAGATAACACGTCCTCCTGGCTGCAGGGAGCAGGCAGTCACTGCGCGGATTCTTCTGCACAACAAGCAGCCATTGTGCAGGTAGTGGGAGGCCGGGCGCCCGGCTGGAGGGGCAGCCCTGGGAACACGCGGAGGCAGTGAGCTCCGCGCCGGACTCAAGTTACCGAAGCCGGACCGCTCCCGGCGGCTGGAGTCTAATTAAAGCCAAAGCACTGCTACCTTTTTCCCTAATTTCTGGTGTTACGACAAACAGCCCCGCAGGAGTTGTGTTTCAGCAGCACCCACTGACATAATGGATCCTTTTCACAAACCTAGATAGAAATCTGCTCAGAGCAAAAGTGCTCAGATTGCGTCCTAAAAACACAACACCCCGGTGCCGGGCTGCGGCGAGCGCAAGTCGCTCAAGCACCGATTGCTCTCGCTTCACCCCACGAGGCTTTGGGGACACTGACGTTGCTGGGGTCCCCGAGGCTGCAGGTGCACAGCACCCTGCGAGCCACCCACAGCCGTGGTCACGCAGCTCCTGCACGAAGGCAGCCGGTACCGGTGCCCCAGGACACGGCAGGGCCCACTGGACCCCCCCACCGGGTCGGTTCGGTCACCGCTGTGGCCGCCCTGCCTCCGTCAGGCAGCGCTGCCCCCAGAGCTGCACAGCTCACTCTCCTCCACAAAAGAACAAACCCAGCAAAAACTCGGAACGGCAACAAAGAAACGAGTCAGTGAAGCAGCACCACCAAGCCTGCTCTTCCCAGAGCGCATAAAGGAGAAGCTCAAGGCAGCGGCCAGCTGCAGCCTCACAAAGTCACGCAAATCTTTTACCTTGAGACTGCAAAGCCAATTCTCATATCAAGCATTTCCATAAATAACCCCACAGGCTGCTGCAATCCAGCTCACAAACAAAGAGAAGTCTGAAAAGCACAAGGTTTCCCCGGAGATTCAGGCCAACAGCACTCGTTAGGATAGGGAGAACTGGAAAACAATGAAGCAACAAGTTGGGCAGACGCTGCCTATCAAACGCTGTTTACCAGGAGACACCGAGCCTGCAGAGAAGGCTGTCCTCCTTCCAGGCCACCGGGCCTCCCCTGCAAAGTTTCACAAAACCCTAAATTAGGATTCAGATGAGTTTGTGTCACTCAGCCCATGACTCACAGCAGCCTTTCAGCAGGCGAAAGGTGCACGGAGGCCCACGCAGCAGCACGAGGCCAACCTGCTGCCCAGCACCCCGAGGTCCAACGGGCTGGGGACCAACCGAAGCAAAAAGCAAGAAGGATGGGGAAGACCAAAGTTCCTAACAAAGGAAGGGCCCTGTGAGCAGCCCCATCCTCCCTGCGGCGCCGGCAGCGGAGCAGATGCAGCCGGGAGTTTCAATGGTCCCCACGCGCCCTCCACCACGAGGCTGCCAGCTCCCCGCAGCCCCACGGCACACGGAGCGCAGGGGGCAGCGGCGGCTCCGGGAGAAGAACAGGGCCTCGGGATGGCACCTGGCTCCTGCAGTGCCCTGGGGGTGACCGCTACACACCCACCGCTCGCCCTGCCCAGAGGGTCTGCACCAGCCCAGGCTCGTGGTGGGATGAGCTGGTCAGACACTGTGCTTACATCGGCTGGTAAAAAAAAAATATAGAGGAAAAAAAAAAAAAAACCCACAAAAACCTGGGTCATCCTCAAAACACTTCACCGTAACCCTCCCCCAGAGCGCAGCTCCCTCTGCATCGCTGCGGGAAGGAGGAGGCTCGGCGCTGGGGACCCAGCCCCGGCCAGGAGGGCTGGGATAGGCTTAACCCAGCGCTGCCGGGGAGGAAGGACCTGTGCACATCAAAGGGAGCGATCCAGGCAGTTAAACAGGAACAGACATAAATCTCGCTGCAACTCCTGCCGTAAACCCTCAGAATGGGGTCCCGCTCTCCCGCGATAAAGGCGTGGATGGAAACAAAGTTGTGAGCGTGGGCTCCTGGGCCGCCCGTGCCTGGCACCGCCACGTCCCCTGCGCCGTGCCACCCCCTCACGCCCCCGTCCCCACCCTCACCTTCACCCCGGGGCAGCACACGGAAAAGGAATCTGGGGGAAGGGAAGTCACTGAAGCTGCAGAGCAGGGACCTCCCACTCGGACACCTCACCCCCACCCCCAAATGGGAGCCCGCACA
This sequence comes from Penelope pileata, assembly GCA_013396635.1. Lineage (NCBI taxonomy): Eukaryota > Metazoa > Chordata > Aves > Galliformes > Cracidae > Penelope > Penelope pileata. The sequence goes on from WBMW01003825.1 coordinate 617,989, forward strand.
CCTCCCAGCACTGCGGCTCAGCACCGGGCACCCCACGCCCCCAGATCTCCCCATGACCCCAGCCGGGGCCCTCGGGCAGAGCCAGAGCCGCGGCTGCTGCTGCTCCAGAGCCCGCTGGTGGCCCACATGGGCGGGCACTGGCCACGTTCAGAGACAATAAAGTCTGGAACCTCCACGACCGTTACAAAAACTTCGCCTGGGGAAAGCATCGGGGCGCCAGGAACCAACGCTCAGTGCACGGGCAGGCAGAGGGCAGAGCAACGGGGCTGCTGGGGGAGCACGGTGGGGGGACGGCACCCCAGGGGGGCACACGTGGGGCCAAGGGCTGCTCCCTTCTCCCCAGACACCCTCAGCCCCAGCCGGGCCCTTCTGATCCGCGGGAGGAGGACGGCTGCTGCCGGGACCCACAGATCGATGCCCGGGCGCTGGGGCAGCGCTCAGCAGGGAGCGCGGGGCTGGGGCAGCGGCTCCGTTACCCGCGGAGAAGTGGGGAGGAGAAGGGCCCGATCGATCGCTATTGGGAATCGATAGTTTACAGCCTCGCACCGGAAATCAAACACCGCGATCGATGGCCGCTCCGAGCGCAGCGCCGCGCCGGCGAGTGCACCCCTGAGCTGAGAGAAGTCATCTCACCGTCTTGGAGTCCAGTTCGTGTCTGGATTGGGCCAGAACCTTGTCGACGCCGGCCTGGTCCATGAACGTGACGAACCCAAAGCCCCTGCGCCCCGCAGCCCGGGCAGGGAGGGGATGCGGAGAGAAGAGAGAAAGTTGGTTAAAGTGGCGCCGGGCCGCGGCAGGGCAAAGGGAGGCGCGGGCCCGGCCTCCTCACCTGGATCTCTTTGTCAGCGGGTCCCGCATCACCAGGCACTCCTTCACCTCGCCGAACTGGCTGAAGTACTCCCGCAGGCCCTCTGCAAGCACAGCGCCCGCCGTGGGTGTCCCGGCCCGCCCGGCCCCGCCGCCCC
>WBMW01003825.1:629042-679073 GCA_013396635.1 Penelope pileata
TTTTTTTTTATTTTCGAGGCATGTTAGAGGACAGAAATTATCCTCAGGTTCCCAGGTAGTGCAATTTATAGACTGAGGCGGCTGAAAGTGCAAGCAGGAACTACTCAGACTCACTTAGAGAGTGTGTGCTTTCAGACTGCCTTTTCACTTCAGGTGTCACCACATCCACATAACCCTGCAGCAAAGAAGAAAGGAGAGAGTTTTCACCGGTGTCAAGGAAGGCTGAACTCTGTCTATAGACAAGGCAGTTTGCTGCCCACACACAGAGGACTGCACAAATGAGCTGTTTCCCAGGAGCACAGCAGAGTCCCCTATGGAAGCAGCTCCCAAGGCTGGAGGTGCCATGCAGCAGGGCACGACGTCGGCTCACCCCGCAGCCCCATGGGCTCCCAGGGATGGGGCCACGAGCACCACGGGCCACCTGGTTAACCATGGGGAGGTCAGCTCCTGCCCTCTGCTCCACTGCCACCGAGGCAGGGCTCTGCAAGGTGCAGCTCAGAGCTCTGGGCAGGGCTGTGCAGGAGGCAGCCCAGCCTGGCCTGGGAACTCAGGAGCAGCAAGGAGGGAGAGGATGCTGGAGTGGAAGTGATTTGAATTAGAACAAACTGGCTGCTGAATAGAAGCTTTTATTCCAGCATGGAGAAAGCTTTGTTAGTCAAGCACATGTGATGCACAAAAGCCTCCACTTGAATTCATTGAGTTTTAATTGGTTCTCAGGTGGGGGAGGAGATGGGTGTTAGGAATTAGGGATTCCTTAAAGAGGCAATATCATTAAATCTTAACGCCCCCTCCCTCACCCCACACCCCCAGATTCGGCTTAGGAGTCTGGCCTCATTCAATTGTCTTATGGTAGAGAATCAGAAAAACGGAGGGAGAGAAAGGGTGGGAGGGGGAGTCACTAATAAAGCCTAAGGGGGATCAATGAACGAGGAGGGTGAGGGGCAGGACGAAGGCTGAGAAAAGAAAGAGGCTGGTCGGGAGAGGAGGGAGGTCACACAGGCAGGGGAGGCAGGAGAACCTCAAAGGGATGAGGGAAAGAGAATGATGCCATTTGAGTCAGGGCTTTCTTCCTGGCTGCATTCCTTCTTCTATTGAATGCTTAAAACTTCCCTTGGAGTTCCTCCATCTTGGCTCTGCCAGTCTGTGCTCAAAACTAAGTCACTCACCACAAGGAAGGAAGAAAATCCTGGGATGAGCACAGGGCTGCATGCGTGGGGAATGACGGCGGCGAGAGAAACCTGTCTGGAAGGACCCTGCAAGAGCTGCCACTTGTTTTGCCAGACAGAAGTTTTGTTACCAGGAGCCTGCTGCAGAAGTAGCTGACTCAAGGTCCTTGTGAGTGAAAGAGAAAGGGAGTAAGCAGGAGCTAAGGAGATTTCACAGTCAGCACTGCAGGAGGTACGGCACGCTGCATGGGAGACCACGGGTACCTGCAAGCCAGACCCTGGCAAATGGCTGCCACAGGCTGATGGGGGACATCTCCAACGTGTAACCATTTCCACCAGCCCAGTACATCACAGGAATATTAGTTAATGTTCTTTTACCTATCACATTTGGAATTGAGATAAGTAAGCGAACGATGTACCAAACACACTGCCGGCAAGCGCTAACCCCAGTACATTCTCTTTTAGAGTTCCTGACAGAAGAATGCTGCTTCTATATTTAAGACAGAAAATGTATCCTGTATAAAGCCATACACAGAAGATCTGCTGTTCAGGAAGCACTGCCTACTGTTTACTATAATTCTTGATTACAAAACTGAACTGCACAGTCTCTGATTGTAGACTGAGCCATGGCACTGATCTCCCCCAAAACAGGGACACTGCCACTAATCACTGCATGGACTCCAGCAGGAGCTCTCAGGTTTCTCTCTGAGGACATTGTGGGATGCTGAAAACAACATTCCCATGGTGGCCTCCCTTCAGGAGACCCTCTGATCCGAGTCACTCTGCGTGCTGTGAAATCTGAAGGAAGCGCAAGGTTCTCCACTGACCCAGCTGCGGCATGGGGCACTTCTCACATCTACGTGGGTTATTCTTGTATTTCAGGGGAAAAAAGATCAGTGAATTCACTCATTGAAGGAGCCATAGGATCCCATTTTCCAAACTCTCTCCCTGAAACATAAGCCTAGGCATCACAGAGTGACACAGAGAATGAAGTCTCATTTGGTCCTTAACTCCAACTTAAAGCAGATGTGCTCTCCACCTGGCAAAGGCATTTGTGAGCAGTGGGATGTGACAGTGCCTGGCACCAGCGACACAGACAGCGTTTAACCACACATGGAGAAGAACTAACACTACTTTGCCTTAAGTCTAAGTTGTGCAAAGCCTACACCCTGACTGCCAAGCTGCCCGTTGTCACTGCCTGATCAGTGGCAGCCCCTGAGAGCCCTACAGGAGCAGCAGGCTCTGCTCCAACGTGGCAGCCCCCCCCCGAAAGGCTCACATAGAAAAAATGAACAAAACCCCCAAAAATCTTATTAGAGATGTAATTTTTCCTCTCAGCAATGTTTCTTGTACACTTCAGCTTGCCTCTTCTCACAGATGCACCTGCATTCCAGATAGTACACGTTACAGATTTATTTCTTTTTCCCATCCTAGACGTTTTTGTTAATCTGCAAGCATCATTTCAACCAACATCCAACATGTTTGGAGCACCCAGCTGCTCTTCACCATCAACAGTAATATTTGCAAGTCCATACTCCTGTGCACAACTCTAAGCAGAACTCCTGCCTCCTCTCAAAGCCACACTGCTCTGCGGAGGTGAAGTAATCAGACTGCTTCCTACAGCCCTGTGCTCTACACTGGAGACAGCACTCTTCCCAGTAAGAAAGTCCAGGAAAAGACTCATGGTAAGGACGGGCAAGGTCACACCTCCAAGTTTGCTCCCAGTATTCATTCCATTCTTGTTGCACTGGATGCACTTGTTTTCCTCCCAACAGTTTTCTGGTAACAGTCTCTCCTGTACTTGTTTCCTTCTCTCTCAGATACGTTCAGTTTATCTTTGTATGTTCAGTATCAGTTTTCCCAATCCCTCCTTGTTTCCCAGCAGCCTCCTATTTTGTAGCTCCCAGTAGAATCAGACCATCAAGTGCCATTCATGCCTTCGGAAAGAAAAAAAATCTTCCATTATGCTCAAAATCTCGCTGCTGTCTTAGGGCTCTCTGTAGATGCTGTTGGTAGCTGAGACCCTCTTGCACCGTCTCCCCTAGCAGGTACCCTCTCCACAGGCTTTTGGTATGCAACGGCAGGCACTTCTGAGCTGCTTCACTACACAAGCCACAGATTTGTCTGCCACAAACAGTGTCAGTGATCACAGCATCAAATTTGCTGTATGCAGCAGGCCTCTTTAAGACTGCCACGAATTGAAAATTGTTTTCCTACCTCTCCTCAATGCCTGATGGACCAGGTATCTCAGCAATCAGCAGTGGCTTTGGGGCAAAGTGTGACTGACACATCTATATCAGCTATCCAGTTAATTTTATTCCCAGCCTATTTTACTACATTAAGCCTCAAGATGCTCACCATCGTCCCTTCTTTCTAAGCAGGAGAGATAGCAAAACCATCCTTTCAGGCCCAGAAGATGCTCAGCTATGGCTGCTCCCCCAGTCAGACAGCTTCACCCCTCAGGCCCTCCTGCAACTGGGAGACTGCCTCCTTCTCCGCAAGTGCTACCACCACACAAGTGAAGGCAAAATTCAGCCCTCACAAAATATCACTGCTGGTTTCAACAGAACCACAACGGATACGTCCTGTGCCAAGCCAGAGGCCAGGTACAGCTCACTTTCCATTACCCTTGGTGAAAAGGGAGATTTATATGACAGAGCCAGACTGAGGCCAGGGTGACTAATGAGAGAAACCAGCACAGCACAGCTTTCCAGTCCAGTGCCCTCAGAGGTTTCTGCGCAGGACAGTAATACTTTGCACATTCATTGGTGTGACACCACACACCTAAAGTTCCTTAAACTTGCACAGCACCACACCTGTGTGGCCCCACCAGTGGGCCTTCCTCAGAAGGATCTTTACAAACACCTCTGGCTGGTACCGACCAACAACACGAGAGTTGCCACTGTGAACTTCCAGGAGTGCTTTGCAGCATTTTTGCCCCTTGTATCTAAACACGTTATTTCTCTGAATGACATCCCTGCTTTGTCTCCTGTGTTTTGACAGGTAAGTAAGCAGGCAAGGGGCACTGTGGCTTTAAGAAGGTCATTTCCACTGTCCTGCCGCCGTAATTAGCCTGCTAAAGAAAGGGCAGAGGCTGGAAATTGGATTGAGCAAACCAGGCTTTAGCTGCAGGATGAAGGCAGAGCCCCAGGATTGTTATGTTAATCACCTGAGCTCAGCAGTCCCTGCCCTTCAAACCAGTAGAAGCCCAGTACAAACCCTCTCTGCAGAGCAAACCCAACCCTGCTCACGCCCGCCCCTGCTGCCCTACAGCATCTCCCGCCCCGCTGGGGACAGGGACACCGGGGCCACCCCTGCAGGCAGACCTGGGGCCACCCCGCGCTGGGGAGCCCCTGTTTGCTGGCCCATGGTCACGCTGGGCCACAGCCAGGTGGGGTGACGACTCCGTGGGGGTCACGGGCGATGCAATGAGCTGCTGGGCCAGGGCTGCTTTACACCCACTGAGGACGGAGCCCCGGCTGTGCTGAGTCAATGAGCACGTCTGAAAGCACAAATCGCTTACTGCTATTTCACTGATAGAAAAATAGCATTAAGAACAATAGGCCAGATTTGTACCCAGCGTAATCATGACTGCAGGCAGCGGAGCTGCGTGGGATGGGACTGGGTTCGGTCGGGTGCCAGCGACAGCGCGAGCCCAGAGGTGCCGGCCGCCTCCTGGTTTGTGCTCACCGCCGCTCCCCTCCACAGGAAACAAGGCGGGAGTTCACCTCGCTACATTTTGCTGCTTTTCCCCACAGGCCTACCAGCCTGGAAGCGTGCCTTCGTGCCCCCTCTCTGCTCAGGAACTTGGGACTCGCCACCTCCTTTTGGAGGCAGTGACCTGGGCTGCCATTGTCCCCTCCTCACTGCCCGTCCCCAAGGCTGAGCTCGCTCCTCTCGCCATGCCAGGCCAGCTGGGCTCCACGCTGCCTCCCTTGTTCTTCCAGGCATTTTTTCAGTGCACCCCTGCGCTGCCTGGGAGGGGGAGGGAAGGAGGAGGATGGGAGGGCAGCGTCTGGCCCTGCATCCAGCGTGCCGGATGGCATGGTTTTGGAGAGGCCTGGCTTAGTGAAGTTATTCAAGCCAACGGCAGCCTGGCAACCAGGCGGCCACAATGGGAGCGCAGGAGGAGGAATGTTTCCACATGCCTGATCAATGGGAGCAAGGGAGACAGCAAAGCAAACAGAAGCTGGGAAAGAGACACAAAGAGAAAGCAGCCTTTTCTCTGCTCAGTTCCTTTCATTTGTCACAGCTCTTTGTGAAGCTGATGACAACGGAGGCCCTTCGGAGGCTAGTTTTAGGGAGTTTGGTTTTTCTAATTAAATAAAACGCCGTGTCCTTTTTCTTCACTTGTCACCTTCCAGCTCACCAAAAAAATGTACGAGCAGCCCCATCTGCACTCAAACCCCCAACTGCAGGCACCTCCGGGGACCCCCGAGCACCTCTTTCTCCCTGGGAAGACAGAGGCAGAACCACCCCCGGGTCGCTCCCTGGCACCCCCGGGCTGCACGGGGCCCTGCCCGAGCCCGGCCGGCAGCACTGAGCTGCACATGCCGCTGCCCCCCCGGATGCTCATTACGGGAATAAAGAGCCCGGCAGAGGACAGCTCCTCTGGAGGCAGTGTGCTCTCCGCAGCAGCTGCTGACGAGACTAACGGGCAACTTTCTATGGGAACAAGGCAGCGTTCAAAATAGGGTTAGAGGGAAGTTGCCTTGGAAACTTGGATCGCTTCTATCGAGGGGTTACAATTTCCCCAGTAGGTCCCAGACAGGATTTACCTGGGAGTCGACTGTGGGAGAGAAGCTCCCGCTTGCTGCCTCCTGCAGCCTGCACAGCAGCTCCACAGGAGGGGGACGGAGGCCAAGGAGGGCTCCCTGCAAAGAGGCAGCAGCTCCGCAGTGCTGGGCCACGCGGTGACAAACAGCAGCCACATCCAGCCCTGTTGCGTAACCAGTGGTGGGAGCCCAAAGTTGTTTCCTCTAATTACTATGCAAGAGTTCACAGCAACAGGCCTCCTCTGTGCTGGAGTTTACAGAAAAGGTTCTCCCTGGCTTCAAGCCAGTGCCAAGCACACCAACAGGAGCAGGAGTTTGGGGGTGAGCTGTCCTGCATTGAGGTCAGAGCAGATTTTTCTCCTAAAAACATAAAAGTTTGCCTTGACAGGCAACCCTGAAGAACAGAAAGACATTGTTTGCCAGACACCTGCCTGCTCTGAGCCACCACCAAGTGCAGGTCCCCTCCTGCAGCACCTCCATCGCCATCCAGGCAGGGGTGCAGAAGCTGAGCCCCAGCCCCCAGGCCCCACGTGTGCAGGAGGAGGACTGCTGCTCCTGCCCATGCATCTCACCCATCCTTTACTCAGTTTGATTCAAGATGTGAGCAAACCAGAAAGGGGGACCCAGCAACACAAGCCATGTGAATGGCAGCATGAGCTCCTGGCCATTTCCACCAGCCAAAAAGACACAAGTGGATACATACAGGCCTCTCAGAAGCACAGGTCTGCTCGCTGCCAGGCTCTCCAGGCAGACAGCAGATTCCTCTGCTGATACCTCTCTTTATTCCCAGCATTGCCATCGAGCCCTGGGACAAACCTCCTGGCTCCTGAGCAGTGCTGCTTCTCAATCAGCAGGGCTAATATTGGACCAGGCGTTTTGGCAGCCAGGCTCTGCAGCGATAAGGTCACGTCGTCTCAGCTGCACCAACACCAGCCCACCTGCCTGCTGCTTCACACCCTGCATCCCCACCCTGCCCTCTCCTCTGAGGGCTTGGGCACAGCCCTGCTGCCTGGCCAGGTCCAAGAGGATCCCAGGAGCCATTCTGCATCAAAGCTGTGGAGGTTTCCTCTGCCTCAGTCAGGACGACCCAAGGGGGTGACATTATGTCTGTTTCACTGCTTCTCCCAACAGGGTCACACGTGACCTTCAGCTGGGCAGTGATACTTGTCAGCTGCTCATTTAACACCCTGCTTCTAAAGAAGAGCCATAATAATACTAAGTAGAAATGACCAAAGAATGGGATTCTACCTTCCCCCAGCCTCCACAACACCGAGCTGTTTGCTGCTACGTAATCCACAGACTTGCTCCTGGGAAGTGTCTGGATTTCCACATCGCAGCGTATCACCGCCATCCCACAGCCCTACCTGGCTGCCCTCAGCCACGCACCAAGCACCAGCCTGCAGCTGGATGGAAATCAGCAACCTCTCCTCCCCAACTTCAGGGCAAAAACTCACTCCACAAAGCATTGCCTACTGCTTAAAAAAATATTCCAGAACTCCTTGAGCCTCTTGTAAGGAAGGAGAAATCCTCCTTCACTCCTGCTCAAAGGATTGCTTTCATTAGGGCCTCTATAGGTTTGCGAAGGCAAGTATTTAACCTGCTTCAAAAATATTCATGAGACTCTCACACACATTCAGTAAGGGCAGACAAGCAAAATCTTCAGCTCATGTTCTCCTGGGGTCCCACGGTGCTGATGGCAATATACACCCTAATTACCATATATACCATATTGAGGATGAGACCTTGTCAGTGCTGGTGACGCTCTCTTTGACTCAAAGAAACAATCTGGAAGTGATTGTGATTATTTCTCAGTAGATCAGAAAAAAGTCTATCCACGTGTGAATATTTTCAAATAGCTGCCCTTCTCCCTGCCCTCAGTGCACAGCTTCCCAGACAGGTCACAGCGAGCGGCTGAACTACACAAGAATATTCAGACATTTCCAAAGCTTAGGTGGTGCTTAAGAGCAAAACACGCTCCAATCCAGGGGGAGAGGAAATCTTCAGATATGAAAAACTGTCAGAATAGTGCATTATGGTATTCAGTGAACTACTAAACAACAGCACTGCTCTTCTTTGCACACAGCATTTGGAGTGTCACAGCAGAACGTGCATGGGATGGAGCAAGCAGGAGCAGCAGCTCTCACTCCCCACAAAGGAGCACCACAGGATGCTAACCAGCAACCACAGACTTCCAGGAAGGTTGCAGGTGAGCACAAAACACAATGCAAGTGGCCCCTTACGACAAAGGGAAGCAAAGTGCACTCCCTTTTAACATGACTGCTGCACAGCAAGGCAGTTCCCACACAGCTAGTGCTCTGCCTTCCCTCCTGCACCTGCTGAGCAGACACTGGTCTGCTAAGCAGCAGCACTCGCTAGCTCCCCAGTCTGCCCCTCTCAACAAGACCCTTCTGTGCTGCCTGTGGATTCATCTCCAGATAACATTCTTCGGTGGAAGGACGGCCTGCTGATGGACACACGCAATTAGTAGCCCGCTGACAGGAGCCCTTTCAGCCTCTCCGCGGCCCCTTTGACTCAGGTAGAGCCAGGAGCGCTCCAGCCCCCCAGCCTTTGTTACGGCTCTGTAACGTGGAGGAAATCGTTCAAGAAGTCTTCAAGGGAACCTGAGGGAAGGAGAAAAAAAGAATTGTGACAGGTATTCCATAACTGAGGGTGAAGAAACATTTTATCACCGTTGAATGGTTCCTGCTCCTGAATCAATAAGTGCTGGGGCTCTTTATGGCTCTCAGCACAGGTAATACAACAGCCAGGCACAGAGTCACCAGCAGCAAGAAAACAAGTAAACAAACCTCAGAGGGGAAGGAGTGGGCTGGAAAGAGAGCATTTCTTTCAGGAATGGCTGCATTAATCCCAACTGCATTAATCTAATTAATCCCACACAGGAATACTTGCCCTAATATGCTTTCTTTCTCTCTTTTGAAAATACGCTCCCAATGCAGACAACATGGAGATGATGCAGACAGCACAGAACTGCTGGGTTGCAGTCAGCACAGCCCCAACCTGCTGGCATCCCATGAGATCCAGGGAGCACACAGAGCCCAGGACCACTCCTCAGAGCAGCCTGACTACGTGACCTTACTGCAAGGTTCAACCCCCCCGGGCAGGAGGGAAGGAAATCCTTTCAGACATCACGTCAGAGCTTCTTGAGATCCTCCCCACTTGCTCATACCTCAGTTCCACCAGGCTCACGTGTAGGCCACAGCTTTACATAGCTGTTTTCCAAACAAACCAAAAGGAAAGCGATCCCAGCACATTTTAGTATGGATTGAACAAAACAATGTCACGTGGCTGCAGGACAGGCCACGAGTACATCCTCCTCTGCCCACAGCCACAGCTCCCTAAAAAATCAGGGCAACCCCTTCCCTTGGGTAGGGGACAGTCACACACCCGGGCCCCAGAGACAAAGCCCAGGGCACATCCAACTCCATTTCCTTCAGCACTTGAGCCCCAACCTTGACCATCCATTTGGCAGGGGGTGTGCACGCTGCTCAGAAGTGGCTCCCCTGGTGCCCCAGCCTTTCCCTCTGCTCACAGAGGCACCGCATTAAACAGCCCAGACTCACACAGGTGACTCACAACTGCGACAGAGCCATCTTTTCTGTAGAAGCCTGCTAATCTCTCCTTTGCCTGCCACATCCCACTTCAAACGCTCCTTCAAAACCTTGGAAAGTGTTCTTTAGACCTTATCTTGTTTACAGACCCCTACAGACTTTTCGCAACAGATAGGGACCTACACAGAACAAACTCCTGCCTACCAAAGGCAGGCTTCCTCTGGCTGCTGTCTCTCACTGAAGAAGGCCCTGAAGTAGTCCATGGTCCTCCAGAAGACCACAGATGGAAAGTTACAAACTCAGGAGACAGTTACACCCCATTTCTCTGATTAAAGCACGTAACGAAAGCACTTCTCAGCTAAAGAAGCAGAAACTAAGTAGGGTCAACCAAAATAACAAGAAAAATCACAACTATTCATCCTTACCTGGGGAAAGGGTCTTCCTCTCTATCCGGAGAAATGGTCTTTACTGTTGCTGCAGTGAAAAAGCTGCAGCTTCCATAGATCTCAGGAACACTCACTTGTGCAGCCCTTCCCCCGCTTTGCAGCAATCAGCCAACCCATGCAGCGCAAGGCAGAAATCTCTCTCCTGGCTCCTTGTCTGGCTTAGCATGGCAGACCAAAGACATGTAAGTGCTACCCAAAACCTCTGCTGAAATTAAAAAGCCAGTCACACAAAGCCATCAGTAACCTATGCTCTGCCAAGCTCCATGGCTAGGCACAGGAGTGCCCTCCTAATGGCTCTGCTAATTCCCTTTTGGAAGGGCTGTAACAGCTGATCGCTGATATAGCACTTAGCACCTGATGAGCAGCAGCTGGTAAGGGGGAGCAGGGTCTGGGGATGCTCACAGGTGGCCAAAGAAATATGCTTCCTCACACTGGGCCTGCCAGCAGCACATTCCTGCACAGATCTGGGGGAAAGTGGATTTCATTATCCCAAAATTCTGCCAGTGTAGCAGGTAAGACCTCTTCTGCATCATCACTCTGTCCTGCTGGTTACAGGCAGTTGGCTCCTGAAGCACCAGAAGCTACTGTCCCACTTTCTTTGTCATCTGTATTCTCTTAACTCTATAAGACATACAAATCCAGAGTTAAATCCACCCACTGCTGTGATTCCAGAAGTGTATGCATCATTCCAGTGCATTAAAACTGCCACACTAATGGTGCCCAGCAGCAAGTCCTCCATCCTGCCTGTTAGCCATGTGAAAAGAGCTCTAAGTGACTCCCTGTCATGCTAGGAGAGTTTGTCAGCTCTCCTCACAGCCTGTTCTGGCAATGCCAGTGCATCCAAAAGACACCTCACAACACCCACCCATCACAGAACAGCCACGGGGCTGAGCCTGAAACCAGCCAGGGGATGGGTATCTGCCCACAGCTCCAAGAAGCTAATTTGAACCAGACTGAGTCGTACAAACTCAATAATTAACAAAGAATGCACCTGAAGCCAGTATATTAAGGGGCGAGAACGCATTTTAGGTCCAGAGAATTAAACCATTGTCATCAGAAAAAAAAAAAAAAAAATCTGAAGTAAAATCCTTGCATAGACCTTGAGTATTCCCTTAGCAGGACAAACCTGATGACTAGTTGTTGTTTACAACGATAAGGTCAGAGGAAAGGCCATTTCCTCTCAACAATTGTCAGAAGGGATTAAAACCTGCATTCAGGCTTGCTTTGAACTAGCAGGTACTCCATTCCCCGATGGTATCAGAACCCATTCAGCGAGGTCTCAAGCAGCCTCCGGGGCACGTCTCCATAATGCCCCTATTGTGGAAATAGGCAGGACTGCTTCCTGCAGTCACTCTATCTTTATGAAGCTTCACCCCTGTGGTCTGATACCCAGGCCAGGAAGCAATCCTGCAATCACTGTTTAATTAGTCATTTCCCAAGTCTGCCTTAGCTGAGAGTTGCTGCTGCTTGTCAGCTTCTGAAGAGGGAGTTTGGGAATCAGAAACATCACTACCACGTTGAGAAAGAAAAGTTGCTCACAGGGCTTGAGACTGGTTTGTACTGCACGTCGACATTCCATATCCTCCATTTCCACTTTTTTTCTTTAAGTAGGTGTTGAGAGGATGAAGGGGCCATTGCACCTTCTGCAAGTTGAGACAAAAGCTGATTTATAACAAAAGTGGGTTTGTTTTTATTTATTTGTTGTTATGGACTGGGCTTTGGTTGGCTTAGAGCTTTTTGTTTGTTTGTTCTCTTAAGAAATATCACTGCTGATACAAAACATACTTAAGAGAGGTCTGTGTCAGGAATTCCAGTTGCATACTTGCCTTTGTGGAAGTCAGTACTGAACCTCAGCGTTTGGATGCATGCAGCTCCAGCTTTTCCAGATGAGTTCACTGGAAGAGGTACTGCCTGCCACACAAACACCAATTTTAAAAGAATGGGAGTTATGTATTAAATTGGAGTATTAAAATATTTGTCCGGATAATGAATGCTTGTGTGTGAATGAACGCAAAAGGGAAAAGTACAGTTGTTGAAGTGCATCTTTTAGAAACATGGTGATTTTTTTATTCAACAAAATAAATGAGGTATTTCAATAATGTCAGACCTATTTTGCCATTTTCAAGGTATCTAGAAAAGCTTTTCAAAACAAAAAATACAGAATTATGTAACAAGTGACATGAAGTTGTGTAAGTTTAAAGACACTGAAGTCAGAGGAATTGTTCCCATCAAAACAAACCAATGTTTTCAGAGCTTTGTTTTGTAGGAAACTTGCATCCATCCTGGAATGGAAAAGGTTTTGAAATCTTAGTGTTTCCTAGTAAAAGGAGAACTTCTGTCCTTCCCTAGTTCCAGTTTATTTTGCTCTAATGAAATATTTTAAAAAGAAGTATATGCACTAATTTACTTGCGACAGCAGGACAACCCTGCTTCTGATAAATTTGTGCGGGGCATAAAAAGAAATCAGAAGGAAAACCTGAACAAATCAGTAATCCCACTGAGAAAATTACATACATTTCAAGAAACCATATTGGAATTCACAGAAGATCATGATGAGGGAAACCAACACCGATGGGGAGCAGAACTGGTGAGGGAGTTATAACGTGAACCGTACCCATCACAGGAGAGGTTCCTGCTTGCTCTCTGGCTGTAGCGTGTAACTTTTTCTAGTCTTGCTCAAATCACGTATTTTAGATCAGTCTCTGTACCAGGCCAATGCGCGCTGCTTCCAGCAGCTCCAGAACAGGCTACATCCTTGCTGCACAAGACTGCAGTTATGTCCTCAGAAGGTTTGTTTTTTTTTTTCTTCCTTTCTCCCACCAAGGCTATACTAACCCCAGCAACAGCCAAATCCAGAAGACACAGAGATGAGGTAACGTCACACGAGCACCCTTTCTCCTCCACCACTCCTGTCTCAAGCAGGTAAGTGGCATCTTCTCCGAGCTCCTTTTCCCCTGATTTCCCAACACTTTTCCTATCCACAGCAATGTATCTGGAATTAGCCTCTGCCGTCTTCTATTATCTTTCTTTAATGTTGATATTTCTTACAGTGACAAAATGCAGTAAGAAAAAGTATTTCTAAGACCCACACTGATGAGGAAAGGATGCAGAAGAGAACTGCTACGAGAGCTCAAGAACACCTGTGAGGTTGTGCTCTCCATCCCCTCACCTGGGGGAACAAAAGCTCAGTATCCAGCATTACCATAGCACCAATAGCAATAAATAAATGGCTCTTGTAAGAAAAGAACAGATGTGGCAAAGATTGTTCCAGGGTCTATAGAAGACCCCAGCCAAAGCACAAGAGTCTAAACGTGCTGGGCTGGGATGGCAAGGGAAGTCACAACTGGGTTCCATCTAGGGGGAATTATTCTTACTCTCAATTCATCAATTTATGGGCAAGCAATTCCACAGGCAACGCTGACTTGATTAAACAGAGCCATAATGACAGTGAGTGTAGGGAAGCATCCAGCCAAGTATGCAAACTAGCCTTCTCAGCCTAGAATAAAAGCTTCCTAACCAATAATTTCATGCTTTTATCTATACGATCATTAATACAGATACCAAACAATGCCAGCTCGACATGGTGTCAAAGGCTCTGACAACCTCTAATTGATAATAAATAATTCAATTTCTATCTCAATCCAAAACTGCTGAATCTTGGGGCATGTTCCAAATAAATGATTAAAAAGAACTTTGAATGTAATTATATCTAACACAATTGGGGATATTGCCCAGATGAAATTTACAGCAAGTATTCAGAGCTACAAAATTTCAATAACACTGGCAACTCTTTATGCCTGCTAGAAAATGAAATGTTCTTTACCCAGGCAATGGCATAGGCTGCATTTTCTGTCTGACAGCTGTATGCCAGCAACTCACCCAGGCCAACTGTGCTGCCCACAGAGGTGCAGTCTATCCCAAAAACACCCAAGAGAATTTGGGAGCGTGGTTTTCTTTGTTCTGTACACGCAGAACTTGAACTTTTTTTTCTGATACAGCTGATTCTTCCCCTCCACCACAACTGCTTACATTACAATTAATGAAAGTTTCTTCAGAAATTATCACTCCTACTTCCTGGAATGAAACTAAGGCAACATGTTTCAGCAAGGAAAGGGGCTATCTGAGCAACCCTGAAGTGATGAACAGCGTTTCAGAGGCACACCAACTGTTCCCACTAATTCCCAAACTCCAAAGCCAGAAGGAAATCTAAACACTAATGAAGACATAGGACAAGTGTTTACAAGAGCATCCTCATAGAACGTTTGAATCCTGTTTTCCTCTCAGTGAATCACTTGCTGAAACCTCAGTTTCTGTAACAGTAAAACAGGGATGATAACATTCTCTTGGATTTCTTTGAATACAAGTAGTTTTGAATGTCAATTTTTCCTTGGGAGAATGGTGTATTTAACTGACCTGAAGTGGTGGTGCTTAAGAACCTTTTAGAGCTGTAGCAGTTATCTTTGTGAGCTCATATGGGTTTCCAGAAACACACAGGGCTCACATCCCTTGTCAAACCTGTCCCATTTCTCCACTCACAGTCCCTCCTGGAAAATCCAGCACTGGTGCCACTAGAACCCCCCCACTCACAGGCAGGGCAAACAGCACCGGTGTGAAGATGTGCAGCAGACCCCTATCATCTATCTAGAACTCTAATCACCTCCTGCTTAGGCATATTTCTCAGTCCTTTACATCTCGCCATTTGTGAACACAAAGGAAACAACACTTCATCATTCATGACTGGCTGTTCTGGTCTTTGGCCATCAATTCTATTTACCTGGCAGAGATAGCAGCCAGCCTGAAACAAAGAGATCACCTGCAATGTCTGCAGAGTCCTAAGAACATCTGAGAAAATAAAACAGCTCCATGATTTGCTGGACTTCACACCTGCCACAGTCAGGTGAGCCAAGTTTGTTTGTTCAAGAAAAAGAAACATAATAAGGGAGGGACATGAGCACTCAGAAGTGTGTCTGCTCCTGCATCATCCAGAGCTGCACTGTGTGCTCTGTATTACACTGACATTAAACAGTTTGCTACTCTCCAGCAGGCCTAAAGGTACCACTGTGCTCTGAACAGTTTCAGATCTTGCCCAGCTAGGTGCCTTATCATTAGGATTCATATAACAGAAAGAGGGACTTACAACAATAATTGTAACAGCCATATTAAACAGAGGATGCAGTCATAGATCAGCAAACTGCTTAAACACATATTTGCTTGAAGCAAGGATGTAGTCCTACTGAAATCAGTGATTTATTGGACCCTATGGGACCAGCCCATGCGCTGAGGTCAGAGCTGGAGCCTCAGCTCATGGTAGATATTCACCCTGCCTTACCTACAGGAGAAAAACTCCCTCACAGGTGAGAAATCCAAATGACTCCCCATCACACATTTTCTTACACTAGATAACTCCTCTGAAGTATCTACTGCTAGCTCAGGTAGCAAAGAAACTCATATAAATATATATGAGATTGGAGTCTCATACAGAGATATAGAGATATAGATATCCCTGATATATATATATATATATATATCATATAAACCTACACTCCAACCTAGTGGTGACAACCTAGTCAGAATGATGGAACTTTAGAGGTTTCCTTTAACAAAGGAAGAAAGCTCATGAACTACTGTTAGAACCCAATATTTGAAATGACTGGATCTTCTTTCACAACAATAGTCACCAAGCTGTAAGTTGTTATGTAAATTATGTGAATGTATAGATACATATGTGTAAGTTATATAAAAGGGGGGAACAGCTAACAGAAAAAATAAATATCAGCGAATATAAGGATGCTTTGAATCTCTGTTGTATGAACTATCCTGGGTGAAGCTGATAATATTCTTCTGGAAACCCAAGATAATGGAACACCACAATGCCAGGCACAATACTGTAAGGCTGGAAAACACCCTGAAAGTGGATGGAGCTCACGGCCCTGCCTAACATTTTCACTGCTATCACAGGTACAGAGTGTTTGTTCACAAAGTAACTTATCACTAATACTTTGTAGTTAAGCCATATACCAATAGTTACGTTTGTTACACAAAGCTCAGCAGCGGAGAGCTCATTCCCAAGTCCACATGGCAGAGTCCTTTCCCAAAGAAAGCAAGCCAGGGGCAATAACAGAGAAGTCAAGTTAATATCCTCATTTCTCACTCTACAACTGGAGTGAAGAAAGGGACATGAGATGCTAGAAAAGCTGCATGCATCACCTCCAGAAAGAGAGGCAACACACCCCTGCTAGCAGCAATTCTGCTGAACAGAAGGGGCAGCACAGGGAGATTTATCTATGATTTGTGTCAAAAAGAATTCCTCTAATAAAAAGCCCCTCAAAAGAAACAAGAAGGAAAATCATTTCAGAACTCTAAGAATGATTATAAAGGAGAAAAGATAGAAGCAAAAATGCATAAAGATGTATTAAAAAGATGGCATCACCTCCTTAATATGTCACTAAGTGTTTTGCCTTATCAGCTGTAAATATCCATCATTTCTCCATTTCCACTGGAGCACAAGACAGGAAAAGGCCGAGCCTGCAGCACGGCTCAGGGCTGGGCTGCTGCCTCCAGCCACACTGACCAGACGCAGGGCGAGTGCTGCTGAGGTGAACTCAGTTTAATAGGTTGCTACTTACAGGCTTAGACTGCTTTACAGGTGTTTGCCCTGAAATATGACCATCCATGTTATCACCGTTAATCCTTTCTCTAGCAAGGCTCCTCCTCCTCTGAAATCCCCCCACTTTGATAGATAGCTATTTTTGCACACCAAAAAACCAACAGCTCCCTCTAAACCTCCTCCCACAGGAAGGGCAGCCTGACTGTCACACACCCAACACTCACACAGAGCAGCACCACACCAAACCCTTGGCTGCCTCTGGCATGGCGGGCGTCAGCCGTCTGCATGTGACAGTAATAACAGGGGTGTCACAGGGAGAGCACACACAGACCTCGCTTCCTCCTCCTCTGCAGCCTGGTGGGAAGCCTCCCGCTGGCAACACCAGGCTCATGAAGCACAGCTGAGCAGCTCCTGTTGTGTCCTGGAGAGTGGTATTTTCCATTTTCTCTGCTGAAGACCTTTCTTCTGCTTGCTCCCTCATGCCTGTGACCGCTTTTCTACAGCTGAGCGTCCATCCAGCTTGGAACCCAGTTCTGGATCCCAGCACGCTGCCCAAGACCCAGCCTGGCCATGGGAACTGCAGTGCCCAGCATCCAGAGCACTGTGGCATCCCGTGCCTGGTGATCACTGCCTGCTCCCTGCACACACTGCTCCAGCACCGCGGTAATGATTTGCAGACACACATGAGAATAAGGTTCACAGTCTTTGTAATCTAAGCAAAAAATTTATCTTGGGATTGAAAGTAAATTTACAGAAGTAGATAACCTTTTTTTCCTTAAGTAATATATCATAGAGGTTCTGACTGTTCTGCATTCATCTTTTGACTTAGGGATTGCTGAGCATGGCATGTAGAAGTCTACAGCTCACAGCAAAATACAGCTTCTAGGAGCTCAAGGCTGTGTCAAGTCTCACACACAGAGCACAAGTCTCAGTATTTTCACTGCTACACTTTGCTCCATGCCCACAGAACTGCACTTCAGCGGTTTTGAAGCATGGACTCCCTGTCTCTCTCTCACTTTGGGATTCTCTCATGGCAGATAAGCTGGGCTGGCAGGTCGTGGTGAGTTTCACAGCTTTTCCTGGGCACACTGCAGAAGAGATGCCTCATCAGTGAGCCACAAACAGGAAAACTGCTGCTGGAAGGCACAAGCCTAGTGCTGGGGCCCTTCCCATCACAGGGACCAACACATCCACCTGGTGGGAGGTACACACCACCTCTCTGGGCATTGGGATCTCAGTCAACCAACCCCACATAGTCCATAACTTTGAGTATCAAATATATAGCCACAAGCCTCCCACTTTCTAACTCTGGAAAAGTCCAGGAAGGTCCTAGAAATGTTTAGATTTTCCATGCAGCCACACAAAAAATAAACGTAAAGCCAAACTGCATAAATTAGAGATGAAACTGGACAAAAGTCCACAGGGAAAATGAGTGCCAGAGCAGCAGAGAAAACTCATCTCCATACTGCTGTAAACCAGTCACACCAGAGATCACAACACTGCAGGAACAATCCCATTCAGGATTTCCCACTTCTTTTCAGTGCTACAGAGCCAATACCTCCAGTAAAAGCTGACAGACACTCTAAGTGCTGACTGATGGTACAGGGATCCCATTCCCTGAAGCATGGAGCACAAGGGACTCTTCATACACTTCTGGTTTCATCTCCACCTCTTCTATTCCTGGCCTTAAAAGAACAATAACATTTTGAGGTATCTGGGTGCATGCCAACACACCACAGACTGCCCTCCAGTTTCTGTGGATGCTACCACTCTCCAGAAGTCTTCCCTGGGACAGACAGCAGCATATTTGTATTTTTGCCCTGGTTCAGTTTTCACAATGGCTTCGCCTTTCTATCCCCTCCTGGCTTTTTCTGATACACCCTGCTTCTGTTGTTCCCTTGCTACGTGTGCAGTTCTCCGTCTATTCCTGCTTCTTTCTGCTCCAGGTCTGCACAGCAGTTACTTGTTAGCTACTTAAAATCCCAATAATTTAGGTCAAAAAGCCTGATTAATCTGATGTGGCTTGTTTCACATAAAAAAAGAGTGAAATTGAAAACCACCTTATTCTTCTCAACTGAAATGCTGCATCCTTATTAATTCAGGTGTATAAATAACACTCTCAAACGCTGCATCAAGGACTCTGCTGTGTGATTAAACCTGCTTCTCTGACCTGTAATTAGAAACCTGGCCTCTGAAAGGCAGTTTGCAGAGAAAAAAAGGAGAAAAAGAGAAGGAACCAGCTCTCGGACCCAACAATTTTGTTCTTAATAAATTATTCAGAGTTTTTGAAAGTTGAGCCGGGCTTCCATCTGCTAGCGTTAAAGAACCAAAAAGAAGAATTGAAAGATTCTCACTGCGGAATACAACAGTACAGAGCACTAGGCTGGCAATAAGAAGCCAGCTGAGAAGTTCAGTGTGTCCTCTGCCTGTCCCTGCCCAGCTGCTGCCTTTGCATGCCCGGACACCTGACAGGTCTCAGAGTAATGCAGTGACCCTCCACCAGAGCTGCACTGAATTACAGCCATGTTTGGGATATAACATTAGAAGAAAACCCCAACACTCAGTGAATGCTTTCTTCGTGTCAGCAGAACCAGACAATGAACACATGAAATAGATGGTGATGGTCATGGGTTGAGAAACTACACAGAGACCAGATCGCATGGTCACACACACAAGTCACATATATCTTTTCAAGGCAAGTAACTTAAAGATGAATTAATTAATGATTAAGCTGATCTTTTGCCCCAGGGCCAGCCAGCCAGTACAGACCATCGTACTATTAATGATGGCAGTCACCACCATTGGTGGTCACCATCCCAAGGGTGTTGTAAGGCAGAGCTCACTTGGAAGTGGGGACACAGTAACGCCTTCTTGTCCCGGACACACAGTGAGAGAAATGATCCATTCAGCTAAATACAGATTTATTTTAACAACAACAAAGATCAAACAAAATATTTCTATTACAACAATGAATATTAGAAACCTTTCCTCTTTCCATGAACTGGGGACATAACAAGCTTTAGATCACTGTATAACACCAGAAATGGCCCCAGCATGAGCGGTCTCCGGCCTTGGGTATTTAGCAGCTGTTTCCAGAGTTCTGCTTGATTTCAGACCAGAGAGTTTTGTGATGAATCCCTCCTCTGGTTACACCTATTGCCCTTGTGCTGAGGGTGTGACTGACTGACATCACAGTTTCAGTTTTCTTTGTTTTCCAGCTCAAGTTTGCCAGGCCTTACAGGGGGTGAAGCTAGAGTCTGAAAATTTTGTGTATCATTATATTTTTCTAGGAACCTCACAAGGCTGATCTGGGGTTTCAGGGAAGCCCTATATATTACAATATCAGGTTTAAGGGGACTTGTGTAAGAGAGGATAAACTCAGCATTTACATATCAAGGACCCTTTGGTCAAAATACATCACTGAATTCTACAATGCCTTCTATTTTCCACTGTAGTTCAGACATGCACAATTTTAACACAAAGAACACATTAAACTTACCAAAATATTAAATTGCCACTGGTGGAAATGTCTTCATCCCATGTTGCCCAAGTCTGTAAATGTAGGAGGCACAGTGCCATGGAGACCACAACTGTGGTATGAGGGTGCTATACTCCACGGAACAAAAGAGCCCTTCAAACTCAGTAATAACAACAACTTTAAGTAATCTTTTGTGTTTGTAATGTGGTAGAGACCAAGTTTATCACAGAGCTGCCAGAACATAAATCTGATATAAAGTACTTTGGATTAGATAGTGCAGCAGAAAGAGCTTTACTGGGATATTGTGACAAGTTTTAAGAACTTCTTAAAGAAACAGAACCTGGAAATACTAGCAGTGCTGTTAAGTTACTGCTTAGTAAGCTTCAGCACTCAGCACTAAGATGGAAAGAAGAAGAAAAGCTAACGACTTTGGAAAATAGAGCAGCACCTGAAACATATTACGGCTCATTTGCTTTTCAGCAGCATTAAGTCAGTGCTTAAAGCCGAGCCTCATGAAGCCAGCACACTCACCTTCCTCAAGCACAGCCACGGGCCATCCTCTTCCCCATTTTTACAAATCCCCAGAGTGAATCCAGTCTCACCTCACTGCTCTTTCCTCTGAGGGCCTCTCTCATCTCTTAACATTCGTACACAGCATAAGCCACACTCCCCCCACTTCACAAACCCCTCACGTGCCCCCTTTCCAAGTCCCCGAGTCTCCCCCCTGACACCTGAAGCATGTGTGTGCCCACAGGCAGGCACAGGTTGCTATGATGTGATGCCACCATCTTCCCTTCAGGAATCCTGTTCCCACTCCCTTCTTCAGAAATCCTTCATTCTCCCCTACAACAGCAACATGATGCCCCATCTACCTCTTTTTGCTGAGTAAAAGGGTCCTTTAAATGTCACCATCAGCATTTCTGTGCACACCTCCACCACTGCTGTAGCAGGGTACCCTCATACTAGAGTTGGTGCATGTCTCCCATTCCTAATTTCAGATATTTGTTTTCCTCCTATTTTGCACAGATTGCATATGAGCCCTGCATTATTATTTATCTGGTGACAGATCTTTCAGCGATATGATAACTATGAGAGTTACAGACAGGGGTTGGTATGCCAGGGACACAACTGAGTGCTAGCACACAAGTACTTATCTACAAATGCAGCGATATCTAAATTACTGCTGCTCCCTCATTTTTCCATGTTGGCTTTTCTCCTGTTCTCACAGATTAGCAGTACTCTCTCTCCCAGTAATAATAGGAAATCTCTGGATTTTTGCAATTGATCAGATGGAGCATTTAGAAGTTGTCATGTGCCATGAAGTCCGAGAGAAGTAATATCCAGATGAGCATGCAGTCCCACATATTTAGCCTTAAACATCATGAAAATCAATGTGATCCTTTCATTCCTGCAGCCTTGAGTTGAATGAACCACAGTGGGATAACCTTTAGATCATACCTTGAACTCTTGGGAAGAGTTTATGTGAGGTTTTCTTGGTGACACACTAAGTGACTTAGAAATCCCAGAACAACAGAAAAGGTACATCCAATGGTTTCCACTTTTACCAGCCTCCAAACTAAAATACGGCACCACACTGAAAAATCATCTTCAAAAACGAAGAAAAAAAAGAATTGTTCTGTATTTAATATCCTCCAGTGACTCTGAAGAGCATCCTCTCTGCTCCTCTGTAAAAACATGTTTCTAGCTTCCAGAATGCAAAGAGGGTTCTGAAAAATCAAGCTGGATTTCTGTGCACCAACTGATTCAGAAGGTACCACTTCTACAGAGAGGCGTTGCAAATGTCACTGAAGCCTGAAGCACAATACTGTGCTCCGTGGGACATATCTGACCCATACACTGCCTTTTCAACCCTCTGCATTTTCTAAATCATGTACATTAGGGCTGAATAGGAAGAAAACGTGTAAACAGGAACATAAAAGGTCACTGTGAGTTCATTAATTCCGATCACTTAATAAGCTGTAAATTGAAGTGCATGAATTCCATTCTCTGAACACCAGGATAAATTTGAAGAATCTCTATTGACTTAATTTATACTGATATGCATTAGAATAGTTTCTGGTGCACTCAGAATCAAAATAATTATTATAGCAACATTCAAGACCAGAACGCACCTAGTTCCCATTTAGATAACTAAATGAAGGCCAGACTTACAAAACAGAGTCTATCACATTAAAAAAAGAAAACTCTGAATTATTTTTTAAAGGTGATGCAGAGGCATGGCTATAGGGCCCAGGCAATTCAGGGCTGCAGGACTGGCCTTAAGAAGCAGCGTGAACACAGTGCTGAGCAGGAGAGCATGACTACTGCCCTACAGACACCTGTTTCTTACAGAAGAAAAAGACCAACTGCATACAAGGAGACAGAACTATTTCAAGAACTCTATCACACAAATATTCAGAGTGGTACTGATACATTTCAGAGCTCCTTTGCTTAGAGGTCCTCCCATGGATTGTGAGGAACCCAAATTCGTATCTTTCTTTGGTATCTGTCTACTCAAAGACAAGGATTGCTGTGGAATTCTTTACTCTGTGGTTAGGATGCTGTCCATGAAATCTTACATTAGCTTTCTTGGAAAGCAAAACACTTGTCCCTTTCCAGGATCCCAAATGAATCCCTAATGTTTTCACAAATGTCAAGACTCTGAATCAACAATAAAGACAGCCATCATGATGGAAGAAGGAACCTGAGAAATCTGGGGTGTGGGGGAATTAAAAGAATAAAATAAAAATCACCAAATCGCTGAAGCTGCTCAGTCAAAATACCACAAAGCTGTCTGCGTTTCCTGCAAGAAAGTGCCTCTAAAGTGATGCCCTTAAAAAATGCAGCTATGACTGTCCGAAAAATGATAAGCGCAACGTCTGGAGAGCTCCTCCTGCCGGCTGTTCCCTTAGCAGTGAGAGCCCTTGCCAACAGACCCAATTTTTGATTTGTCTTTTAAGGAAGTTGGAAATGAAGAGAGGTAAAACTAATGCAATGTTTCTCCTATCTGTCATAGCAATAAGCCAGTGTGATCACCCAGCATCGCTCACACCACTGCCCACTCACTCTGTAACTTTTCAGACAGAGATGCTGTGTCCAGGCGGGCAGCGTGACAGCTGCAGAGGAGCTTGGGGAGCACAAGGAGCAAGGGTGAGTCTGTTGGACCGTGACAGCAGGGCTGGCAGGGACAGAGACCCCAGCAACAGGCAAAGTGCCACAGTGCCTGAGCAGGAAGAGTGGCACAGGGCTGGGAACAGTCACCAAGTTTAGCCAGGAGTCCAAGGACCATCGAACAAGCCCCTAGATTCAAGGCCAAACCAGAAAGTCAAGTCAGTTGCTGTCAGAATCGGGAAGGACCACACTTCAACACACCCACAGCCTACCCCAGACAAGGACAGCTCCGTGCTGCAGCTCCCAAGGGAAGTGGGGAGGCCAGGACAGCAGCCCCAGCAGGCTGCTCTCAGCACTCTGCCCCAGGACACAGCCCAGCACACAGGGCAGGCCTCCAACAGGCAGCCAGACCCGCAGGACGGGGGTAAGGGGGTGTAGAGAGGGCTGGTGTGCACAAGGCCCTGACAGCATGCTGCCCAGCACAGCCAGGGAACAACATCAAAATTACGTGAAGTGCTGACAAGAACCTGGTACAGACATGCCACAGGGGTTGGCAGTGGGAAAGGCTGACAATCAGGTGTCTCAGGGTCTGGTCAGGACTGACATTTGTAGGGCACTGTATGAGTGCTTTTGTTTTTCCAGTCTGCTGGGAAACACTTCTTTCAAAGCCAGAATAATTTAAAAATTGCCACTGGGAGGTAATGACAAAACCCCTCACCTATAACTCAAAAAACAAACCAATCCTAGCTTCTCATAAGAATCCCACCCACATACTTCTGTGACATTTTCACTGCTCAGTTTTGTGGCCAAACTGTGCCCCAAGAGCAGAAAGCAGATGAGACACACTGGCAGCTCCCTTCCTGCCTCCTCACTGGTGGCATTTGTCAGAGCCCTGCACTGGCTGGATCTTATGGGTGCCAGTCCAAACTCCCAACCCTGCCTGCACAAGGAGGTAAAACATCCCGAGGTTACAAAGCTCAAGTGGCAGGTGAGGACTAACTTCAAAAAAGGAACTTGTCAGATCGACAGGGGGAAGAATAACCCTTTGGAAAAGGTTGGCCGTGATTATCTTATTGAGTTACAACAGGAAAAATCAAAGGCAGACGCAGAGGGGAAGGGAAACAATGTGAGGTGAGTATCCCAGTAGTGCTCCCAGCTGGACTGACACTGATACACTGCTTAGATAAAGCCAGTCTGCCCTGCAAGAACTGCCTGGCTACAGAAGAGAGCAATGGTCTGCTAGAAAAAGAACATTTTTTTTTATCAATGCTGATAAAAAAAACCTCTCCAGATTATGTGAGCTATTTTGGAAAAAAAGTCACATATACAACAGGGACCTGTAACTCTGCTAACTTGGCTAGGGACGTATTTTGCCTCCTCCTGTATAGAGTACTGAGTGTATACAGGACTTAATAAACGTGGTTCCTCTGCCAAGCAATTGTATTTCTGCACTTTATATTTCCAGTGTGGAAACTAATGAAACATTTTAAACCAAAGCCGTTTCCTTGGAGCAGCCCCTGACCTTCTTTTCCTCATCTCTCAGGCAAATCTCCCTGCCAGGATGAATTCAGACCTAATGTCTGCTCCTCCCACCAGGCTTTTGGATATGTGACAATAACCTAGTCACTGGGAGCTGTGCCTGCTGGTGTCCATTGTCTTGTGTCCAGTTTAAGGAAAAGTCCAGAACGAAATTTATGAAGAGTGCAATGATTTACAGGAATGGCCAGCCATGCAGCTAGTTCCTGCACACATCTATCAGCAGCTTGTGAGGCCTTGGAAACTAACTCACAAGGCTGCAGCACAGGAATGGGTCAAGGCTGACGAAGGGGCTTTTAAGTTTTTTAAAAAATCTGAAATGAAGCACCAATCTCGAAACACTCCAATCCTGTGGGACAGCTAGATCTGTGGTAGGAAATTGGGGTGTGCATGTGTGGGGAACTGCCTAAAACCTGCCACGCAGAGCCTGTTACATTCTCTAGCAGAGCACTGACAGGCACAAAAAGGGGATATGCACTGACAAGAGGAGCTGCTGGCTGTGCTCTGTGGAATGCATCACTTCAGCCACGGGCACAGAGTGGACGTGCTGTCTGACTGCAGCCACTGCTGAGCACAGCCAAGCAACTACATCATGTTCTCTAGGCCCCAGGACAAGGGAAAGAGATCACCCAGCATCCAAGAAAGCCAATACCCATAAAGGAGGTTGCATTGGCCAGTGTGGAACAGGAGCAGGTCTGTGGGACACAAAGCACCAGCCAGGTACAAGGCCCCAGATAATCCAGCAAAATGCTGACAGCATGGCAGGGTGTCATCAGAAGGAAATTTACGTGCCTTCTTTGCAGTCAGTTATAATCTGCAGGGCATTACATGCCCACACCCCCCAGAGTTACCTGCTTCCCACTTTCTGTGATGTCATATACACTGCCTGCCCTGCACAGTTTAGGTACATAAACAAATACAGACCTCGGTACAACTGCTTTCTGTTAGCATCTCCCATAATCGCACTGCAAATAGGGCACAAAAACCTTTGCAGATATTTATCCAACTCCCACCTTAAATCAGTACTTTACTTAACAAATGCTTTTATTTAAACCCCAGCTACCTGGTAGGAATTCGTAACTAGCACTGAGCCCTTTCTCTACCAGCTTTCAACTTTTCTTCTGCTCCGTGTCCCCCTTCCATCAGTGTTGTGCAATTTGCCAGCCTCCTTTATGTCTCAGTTATGTCTTCGCAATGTGAGGCAGGCAGACCCATGTGCCCACAAACAGAAAAGCTCCTCCAGCTCACAATAACTCAGCAGGTTTCTGTGATTTTCAGAGACTGCATTACTGTGTGCCCATGTCTGCTGTCAAATTACTGCCTGGACACAGGCTCCATGGCTAACCCCAGCCTTACCCCAATCACACAACTGTCCCTAAGCCCTCAGAAACATCCATCTTCTCTTTCAGTGCTTCTTACAAAGTAGTGTAAGCCTGGCTGATGTTTCTAGGAAATAAAGAGTACACTTACCCTTTCCAATGCTTTTTATGGTTTTACGTCCTCTTTCTGCAACCTCCTGAGAGTGGCTGTGCTCCACATCGCGAAGCTAAAACGTATCAAAACAGATTGGAAGCATGGACAGTCTTCCTGAGGTTTCTAAAGGAAAATGGAGATAGAAGTCATAAAACACTCCCAATCCTTCTCATAGAGGTTGAAAACTAAAATCTAAACTTAAGTTCATTTTTATCTTTAGTGCAAGTCCTGTGACTTTCCTAACTCTTAGCTGCTTGCCTTGGGTCCTGGCTGTTGCACTACAGCAGCAAGGAAAAACCCAGAGCACAGTTACTGTGACCTCAGCCACCTTTCCTGAAAACCCCCACCCTGCCCTGCTCTACAGTAACAGAAAGCTGCTCCTATAGCTCCTACAAGGGAAGCAGTTATTTCCACATCCTGCTTCACTTTAAACACCTGTATGTAGTAAAGATGGCATACAGAGATCACACAAACCTGTAATTGAGGCAGGATTTTCTCAAGTCATAGCTGAGTGTTACCGTCTGTAATTGCTGCTGTCTGTTTCGACCTTCTCCTCGAGGTGTCTCCACCTCCCATCACAATGTCACAGCAAAACAAGTTCCATAGTGGTCTGCAAAGCAGCAAAAGGAGCAAATGGAAAGATAGAACTGTCATTGCTTATATGGTATAGAGTTGATTCTGAATCAGCAATTTGGAGAAAATGCTGCATAAAAAGTAGACAAAAGCAGTTACTGGCAGACCAGGCTAATAGCAACACCTTGCACATAAAAAGCTCCCCAAATTCTCAAAATGTCTAAGAAAAATACACAGATATTCTTCAGTGTTTTACACGAAAAGAGATGCATAAGATATTCACAGAACATAGGAAAGTGAAAAATTACCATCAGAAAGAACAGAATCAAGGCTTCTAAATCCCTCAGTTATGTGCATTATCATAAAGCAGCCCTTGGATTGAGTCACTGTAATGCAGGCTGGATAAGGAGCACTAAAGCAGAGAGAAACATGTGTTCTACATCTTAAAACAAGATTTTTCTAGTGGAATGGCAATAAGGATACCCTGCAGCCCCAGGTTTTCTCAGCTGCCATAAAGCCTGCATCCTCTTGACTACACTGGTAGCCAGGATAACCCCCAATCCATATTCTATGGCCAGTGCATGCTGCAGGAGGCAGAGACAACAAAGGCTATGACAGAACTCTATCAGGGAAGTCCTTTTGGGCCCCATTTCCATCAGCTCATAAAAGGAACAGCCTGGACCCACATGCTGGGCTCTGCTGAGGCTGCTCCAGGCTGCAGCTCTTCATTTGCAAAAGAAATGACCCATTCATTTCTCCCTGACCTCTGCAGGCACTTCAGACTGCTGACCTCATCTGCTGACGGCCCCCACCACTTCCTCAAACAGGTGCTCCCAGACTAAAACCGCAGCCTTCCCAGGCAAGCTGAATGCATGCAGCTTCAAGAACCCTGCACCAGGGCTCCAGAGTGGCTCTGTGCATAGGATGGGAACATTCACACCTCAAAGCATTTATTTCCTATCCAGAAAATCAGAGACCATGTGCAAAGGAGATACAGATGACAGGGTGTAACTTTAACTGAAGTTAATATATATATATATATCTGCTTGTGTGCATCTGCACACTGGACAACATCTCTTCCCTGCATCTCTTCCCTGCAACTGCTGACAGCTGTATTTGGCAGCTGCACTTCATATTGGTTTACGGTTGTACAAGCAGATTCTGGGGTTCCTGAAAAGAACTGGGTGGCTTGTGATGTGACTGGGGTATTTCTGCCTCTGCAAAAGATTTCCAGACTCGATTTTGTGTTAATGGATGAATGGTGACAATGATACTTCAGCAGGGAAATCCACATGCTAGTATTGTATTCCAGGAAAAAGACCCATGTCTTCAGACATGCTCATCACCCACATTCACCTCGGAACTCACAGCCTTAAAACCAAAGGCATCACAACTCAAATTAACTTTTGTTCTCAGGAGCCCCATTCCGGAGAGAAGATGATGTTGTTTCACAGTTAGGCACAGGACAGTCTCTTGTCAAAGGCCACAGAAGTCTTCTGTGGCTGAACTGGGAACTCGGTGCTGTTTTGAAGTCCAAGTTCACAGCCCACTAATCTCTGGACNCAGCCTCCAGAGAACACACAATGACCAGAATGAACACAACCATCTTTAATAAATAAGCTGGTTTGGAAGCTGATTTGTTTGTTCTAAGTGCCACATACACATGGGCTCTGCTACTGGCAGAAGCAGATTCAGAGCCCCAAGTCTGATGCAAGAGAAATTGGGCGTTTCAAGCTGCTTTCCCCAGCAGAGAACAACCCTATTAGTTTGAGAAAGTCCCCTGCCTGCTTTCTCTCTGAGTAATTAAGAGAGAAATCCTCCTCTCGGTGACCCCAATGCTCTCAGCCTAGGCTGATTTACACATGAAAGGCACCCTCTGAGGGGCTTTCTCCCTTTCACATTCACAACCAAGCAGAACCTATAAATAAAACCTTTCTGAAAACAGGACCTTCTTTCAAAAAGGTCTGTGTATATGCGTAAATGTGTATGAGAGAAAGGGAATGGATGCGTGCACTTGAGAATGCGTGTGTTTGCATGCATATGGGAAGAGTGGGTGAGCAGCATGTGCATTCACACACCAGCCCACATGCAAACAAGTGCAATTGGAAAAGCGTCGACATGGATGTAGAAGCGTGCACAGGTAGCTGGAGCACTTACAGGGGGGAGCCAGGAGGATACACAGGCTGGTTTCTGGCTAGCACAGCTCCAGAGGTCGTTCATCCAACCCAGCTGAGTCACTCTAGAGTTACACGTGAAAAAAATGAGAGCAGATTTAGACCCAATTGTGCATGAGAGGATGCCTGTGAAGCACTCTCCCTCTACAGAGCATTAAAGTGCTTGCAGGACCAAGTGGTAGGTTTACATTGCCTTGGATACAATGTGGAAGTCAACAGAAAATCGAAGGTTGTGGTATGAGCTCCTGTGTTTCCTGGAGTAAAGGTGAGTTTAGAAAAGGCTGCACCTTCTCAGCAGCTCAGAACACAGAATAGTGTTACATTCTCTGGGGCTGTCATTGCTTGAAAGTAATTTTTACAGTTTGCTGGAACACAAAATCCCTCAACGTCTGAAAAATAAACAGTGGGACTGCTGCCACGAAAAAGGTCCGAAAAGTAGAAAGACTGTGACTGTCTTTACAAACATAAACAATACAAAACCAAAAATGTATAGATTTGAATCCATGCTGTCCCTCCCCCGCTGCCCTGTTCACCCCCGTGTCTGTGCAGCCAGGGTATTTCCCCTTCCAAGAGGCCTAAGAAGGACCCTACACAGTTTCCAGGAAACTGGCAGTTAGTGTGACCCTCTCCTAATACAAAACAGGTGACAGGCAGCTCTGAGCCAAGCCAGGACAGACGGCAGGGTTCCATAAAGCAGGTACTGGACTGCGAGTCTTTGCCCCAGTGAGAGGGGGCTTTTTAAGACCTGGCTACAATGTGATAATTTGAGAACTGCAAACTATTTCACTCCACTATTCCTTTACCAGCTGAGCCCTTTGCTTACTGAAACCGTGTCTGTGCTCAGTGTTAACGGCAGCAGCCAGGCTCTGCTTCCACGGCACTCAGACCTGCACCACTGGAGCTGCACCACTGCTTGGTGGGAGGCTCCAGACCAGCGTGCGAGGAAGGAGGGGTGCTACACTCTGCATCGTGCTGATCTCATAATTACTAATCATAGCTCTTAGATCTCTCCCCTACCTAATTCTTATGCAAAGATTTAGAAGAAGCAGGCAGAAAAAAAGCACAAAGTGGGAGACAGAAGGAGTGCAAAGCCTCACAGAAGTGCACAAAGCGCAAACCGTCTCCTCTGCCAGTTCAAAAAACTCTCCCCAGCTCCTTGCACTAGGCAGGAGTGCGGGAACAGGGATGCAGAGCTCCCCTCCCACTGAGCTCACAGCTAAAGCCCTCCCCCAGTTCCCAGGGTCTTCAAATGAAGATTTGCATAGTACTTCCAGATCATTCCCGAGAGAAGGGACAATGGCCCTCTAAACGCCCTCTTCCCCCCCCCTTCCTCCTTCACTTACAAAGCTGATAAAGCCCTGCTGAAAAGGGGAACAAAGGATTTACAGATGGCAGAATATTGATTTCCGCAGTTGCACGACTACAGGGAGAAGATGAAGAACCCCCCAGCAACTCTGTGAAGTTTGAGACACAGGCACTATCTCTGCAGCACGAACTCTGCATTTGTTAAGACGGTGCCCCCGTCAATATCTGATGGAGGAAGCATTGCTATTCCAGAGGGATGAGCAGGCCCCTGCAAACCTCGGAACGCGGAGAGATGAGATTACAGCCTGAAATCCCAGCGAGCGCGCTCGTTGTTTCCAGACCTGCTAAGGGGAGAGGTGCTGCCAGTGACAGCAGTTTGCCACCAGGCGGCCCAGCCCGGCATTGCTGCGAGGCTTCGGCTCGAGCTGACAGCATCGAAGGCTTTTAGAAATCATATCTCCTCGCCGAGATTGATGCTGGTACCCACGTCCTTGTCTCCCTGCTGCCCAGCACCGCAGCTAGGAAAAGTAAGGAAAAAAAGGTGAAGGACAAGATTTTAGAAAACGGCCTTTGATTGTGAAATAAAATGAAACTTTCTTATTGCAGAACTTGTTTTTAGAACTTGTTTTTTAGCACTGTTACCTGAAGGCTAAAGCTTTCTGCTTCCACAAGGAGCTTTCTGCTCCTTCTGTGCTCAGTACAAGCCTAAACTTTCTCTTGTGTCACAAACGGTTTTTTTTTTCCCCTTTTTTCTTCGGGTTGGCCAATCAGCTCCACCTCTGCTTAACAGCAGCTCACTGCAATCAAATTTTTGCTGAGCAGCAGTACGATCCCAAGTGTTCAAGTCAGACAGATGCTGCATGCCACAGCTGCACATCCAACAGGAAGTGATGCTGAGTATCTCTGCAAGACAGACTGCAGAAATCCTGGCCCATTCTCCACCTATTCCACCAGCACACTGAGAACAGCTTTCTGAAAGCAACTGTCCCCTACTGCTTTGCTTATTTTAAGTAAGCGTTGTGAAATCTCTGCACTCAGAAGGCTCCCAGTGTTGACCAGGTTTTTAAAGGTGACCGGCTAGTTTCTAAATCAAGCCATACACCCTCAAATAGGTCCGTTTTGGAAGAACCTCACAGTAAGTCTCTTCTGGAAGAGAGCAGTGCACAAAAGCGAGTCCAAATGGTGGTTCTCACACTACAGGTCAGTAATCAAACACAGCTTGAGTCAATGGCATCGATATTTGCCCCACACCTCTGTAAAAACAGACGCTGTCACAATGCAGGCAGTCATTGCAGTGACAATAACCAGTGCATGTTGCACAGCTGGGCATATTTCATAAAACTGTTATCAAAACCTTCCCCACAATTCTCTTCCCAGAACAGATCACTTTCTTCACACACCTGCCTGGCTTCTCTCAGAAGAGTTTTTTCCACATGGAATCTTTTCTGTATTTAAGCAGTAGCTCGCAGCTTATACCCCATTTCAAGAAGAGGTAAATCAGACCCACAAGGCTCCTGACACGTTTAACGTAGAGAGTAGCGTTTGGCTGCAGTTGTTGGGATGATAAAGCTTGAGGAAGCCCCACTGTGAATCACACTGCAGTGGAACTGCCAGCACACCCAGGCTCAGGACAGACCTCAACCCTTCTGGGTCGCTCTCCAGAGCCCCCAGAACTTCACAGGTGGGAGAAGCACTCACCAGGAGCTGCTCCCCACCACACCCAGCACCCACCTGGCTCCTAACAGAGGTCACCATCAGACACCAATAATTAAATAGGATCCAGGCTCTTGCAAATTAATTACCATGAACAGTTCTTCTGTAGATCTTGTGTTTATTCCACTGATGTTATTTCAGCAGAATTATCCCAGGAATCCACGTAATTAAAAACACACCAGCGGTTACCAAAACCCATTTCATTACGGACAAACATCTTTTTACCGTCACAATCGAAACAGCTTTTACATCCCAGTGAGGAGACTGGTGTCTAATGCAATAAATAAATAAATACAATTAAGAAATGCAACAGCCACTCCCTGCTGTCACACAGCAGAAGCTGACCCACAGCAGCGCAGCCACCCCACTGCCACGAGCATCATGCAGGATATCAGCAGCGTCTCTGAAGCTGCCTGCACTGCACACGCTCTGTGAATCTTGGCCACCAACACTGGGAAACTTCCCTCCTTCGTGCACAACGCCATGTGGTGGTATCTTTCCTTCTCGTGCCTTCTCAGGACACAGGCTCCCTCACTCCTGCTGCCCTCAGGGCTGCAGCAGCTCTCGTACAGCCCCATTCGAGGAGCCCTTCCCATCTCCTCGCTGCTAGGGCACCTCCAGGGATCCCCAACCCCATCCCTATCCCCACAGCGCTGGCGCCGCTCGCACAGCAGCGCCTTACGCCTTCATTAGCAACACAGCCCTCTATCCCCCCTGCGCCAAAATGGCGCCGATCCAATTCCCATCAAGGAGGCAGCGCAAGGACGCCCACGTGACTAACGTCCTCTCGCCCTCTGACGGCGCATGCGCAGCGAGAGGCCCTGGCCCGATGCAGCTCAAGGTCAGGCGGAGCGGCGGAACGTACTGCGCATGCTCCACTCCTCACTGTCATTTCCGGTTCCGGTGGGCGCCCCGGACGCTGAGGAGATGGCGGCGCTCGGACGGGCCTCCCGGCTGCTGCTCGCCGCCGCCGCCCCGCGTTCGCTGCCGGCCCGGGGCATGGCGGCCTCGGCCCACGAGGGCGGCGGAGGTAACGGGGTCGGGGGGCGTAACGCGGGGCCGGGGGCCGCGGTGCTCCCGGGGGACCGTGGTCTCGGGCCTGGGGTCCCCGCAGGGCCCCGCTCGTACGCGATCCGCCGCAGAGCGGACGGTGTCTGAGTGCCGCGGTCGGTGCCCGCAGCCCGTATGTGGAGGACGCTGAGCTTCGTCGTGGCGCTGCCCGCGGTCGGGGTCTGCATGCTGAACTGCTACCTGAAGGCGCACCACGGGGACGAGCGGCCGCCGTTCGTCGCCTACACCCATCTCCGCATCCGCAGCAAGGTGCGTGCGGGGGGGGCGGGGGTCGCCTCGTCCCCCTCCCCTGCAGCGACAGCGACACTGCGCTGCGACTGCGGAGCTTTCCCCGGAGGGAGCGCAGCACTGGAGGAGGGGCTGTACCCGCAGTGCCTCCTCCCTCCCCCCCCAGCCATAACCCTGCTGCTGTCCCCACGGCGGACAGCTCAGCCGCAGAGCCTTCCCCCCCCTCACAGCCATCGCAGCTCACAGAGCTGACCATCCCCCGGCTCCCGCAGCAGGGGGCCCTCGTGGTACAGCACACCCCGTCCCAATGACAGCGGTGACCTTGCTGCCTGCAGGCAGCAGCTCCCACCTCCCCGAGGCTGTTCTTCAGCTCTCGCTTTGTGCAGCCCCGCAGCAGTGCCCACTCGCTCAAGTTGGAGCCTGCGTTTGCTGTTGAGTCCATTGTTCCTGTGCTGTAGCAGCTCCTTCAGGTATTTGCCAGGGGTTTACTGTCCTTCTTCCTTCCAACAGCCTTTCCCATGGGGTGATGGCAACAAAACTCTCTTCCACAACCCTCATGTAAACGCTCTCCCAACTGGTTATGAAGATGAAATCTAAAATCCTGACTGCAGCCAGAACTTGGGCTCTTCCTCTGTTTGAAGCAGGCTGTTCTGCCGGAAGCACTGCTTGAGAAACTTTGTGTTCCTTCTACGGCCAAGTTGAATGGTGGTCTGCCCTCCACCTGTACTTGTGTAGAAGGTCTTTAAATAAATTAAACAGTTCCAAACGTGAATTTAGGATCTGACTCTTATTAATCTGTGCCTCCTTAGAAGTTTCTTGGTTTGGTATTGAGGCTTCCTCAGCACACAGTGCAGGAGCAAAGGGGTTTGACTGACTGACTGCCAATGTCCTGTTCCTGTATTTGGCAATGCTAACTCATGCCTCCATCAAGAAGAATGTGAAATTGAGTAACGTCATGGCTGGTAATCTCACATTCAGATGAAAATCTTAGGCTAATGTTGTAGATTAAAATTCAATACATAAGGAAACACATCCCACACAATTAACTGTTGTGATATTTAGGAGTCGTGAAGGCACTTTTCTCCTACCCCGCTCTTTTTGGGAGGGGGTTCCAGCAAAGACATTTAACTTAAGCTCTGCCCACGTTCACAGTGTTAATCCTTAGCTCTCAGGTTTTCCAGTATATCAGCACACAAACTGACAACTGCTTTCAAGAAAGGTGCAGTCCAGTTGTACAAAATCTCCAACACAGACCTTACAAAAGCAATTTTTGCTCTGCTGCATGTGTCTATGTGCTAGATATACTGTGTCACTCTGAATCTGCTTCTTAACTACAGAGAACCTCTCTTTGTATTTCAAAAAGAACCCAAAAGGGTTTAATTATTTTCAATAGTTAGCAGCCCATTCTAGAGCCCAGAGACTGTTCATGTACACTGTTAATTCTGATCTCAGAAGTGGGCACTGCAGGACACCCTTCCCATGTTTCAGTGCAACTTACTTCATCCACTCAGCTCAGCAGAACACTGCAGTAAAATGACAAGACAAGCTTTTCTGTGTTGAATGCATAGAACAAGGCACTGGTACGCGGAGTTGACTTTAACTGACAAAATAACACTACACTTATTCCTATATGAAGATTACAGAAAAGCAAAGCAGCTTTGGGTGTTACTCTTAAAAAAAAAAAAAAAAAGCTGCATACTTGCCAAACTAAAATACTGTTTCTGGTGCTCCTGGAAAGGTGTTTCAACTTCCAACTGAAAGTTAGGTCCATTTATACTGGGGTCACCCAGCAGTAACTGTTAACAGCTTACTTTTAAGTGCTACATTTAATCCCTGCACTATTTTGGCAGCTGCCTACTGCACCTGAGAATGAGCCTGGTTACCCCAGGCTACGTGGCCACACTCGAGCAGCTGTGTTCAGGCACCGCGGAATACACAGGGCATGATGACCCCAGTGTGCTGCAGTTTCTGATCTCCTGCACAGGTCTCAAACCACTTGGTGTTTGCAGACATTACTCAGAAGCTGTGGTGCAGACAAGCCAGCCCTTATGTTTGAGAACTCCAAGTTTTCAACAACAAAAAAAAAGACAAGTAAACCCTGTGAATCACCCTTCAGGGAGTGTGTAAGAGCTAAGAGCATGGCGCGCACTTTTTTCACCCTCGAAGAGAATTAGGAAATGTACTTCTCTTTTGTCCCCAGCCCAGAATATGTGTTTCCTCTTTTACCTGTGTTGGTGTGGAGGGACAGATCTGCCCATTCCTGCCACAGTGCTCACAGGTCACTGGATGAGGTGGGTCCTGCGCCCTCGCTTCTCTTCCAAGTTCCCACTCTCTCATTGCTGCAAGATCTGCAGGAGTGATGGAAGCTTTGTTGCTGAAATATTGGGATGGACAAAGCAGAAAACAGATTTGGAAAGGAGAAAAAGGTAATTCCTAATAACTCCATCACAACTACATTGGAAAATACCATCAGGAACCTTCCTATTCTTTCTGAGAAACTACAAAGCAGCCCATGTGTTAGGTGTTCTCTCCAGCTCCTGCTGCAGGCTGCCTCTGTCCCTCTTGGAGGTCAGAATCAGATTCAAGCAGACCATTATCCACTTGGACAAAATATAACTTGGTTATATTTATTTTATCAAAGTTATTGCAAGTCCATTAAAAGTGCTTTCATGCCATCTGTTACTGACACAAACCAGTGCTTTAGCTCCCCAGCAGTCAGGATCACACAAATCAGACTTCTTCCACCAAAATTCAGCACCACTGAGATGAAACAAAGTAAATCAACCTTCTTTTTAAACCCCTTCAAGTGTTACATAAATAAGCAAGAGCAATGGCTCACAGATCAGCTAGTAGCAAGCTCCCCATCTCCCGTTACAGTCAGTAGGAAGTTAGTGAAACCACCGCTTCACACCCTTCTACGCTGAACCACCACCACAATTCACTGAGGATGCAGCAGTTACCACACCATCCTCTTTTTTCCTGTGACAGTTTGTTTCCACAAGCAGAGGAGACACCTCTCTTCCCAGAAAGCTACAGAGAGAAAGCAGCTTAGCAAAGGCGTCACCCACGGGGTGTCCTGGCCCCGGCCCCAGCATGGTTCTTAGTCCAAAGGCTCTGTCAGGGACTCCACCCACACAGCTGAAGTCAGGAGTTGTTTTCTGTTTTCCCTTTGCTTGGGCCCATGAACTCCAGCCCTTCTATGGGTATGTCCTTCTCCTTGATTGCTTTCTGGGAAGAACAAAAACAAAAGTTATGTTTGAAGGGTTTATCATGTTTTGTGCGGCACTTTATAGTGCTGAGTGAGAAAAGCTTTGGTTCAAAACACAACCTAGAAAAGGAACCATGGAATGGTTGGGTTGGAAGGGACCTCAGAAATCACCCAGCCCCACCCCTGCCCTGGGCTGGGTGCCCCCAGCTCAGCTGCCCAGGGCCCACCCATGGCCTTGGGCAACTCCAGGAATGGGCACCCACAGCTCTGGGCAGTGCCAGCGCCTCACCACTCAGGGGAAAGAATCTCCCCTCTTTCAGCTTAAAGCCACCCCCCCCATCCTGTCACCCTCTGCCCCTGTGCAGAGCTCTCCCCTCTCTAGGAGCTCCCCTCAGCCAGCTGAAGGCCCCAGTGCTGTCGCCCCGGAGCCCTCTCCAGGCTGCACACCCGCAGCTCTCAGCTGTCCCGTAGCAGAGGTGCGTCAGAGCCCTCCCAAGCGGCTCACACCGCCCTGAGCCCTGGAGGAGCTCCTGACGCCACAGGTGAACGAGGTACGGAGGCCTCGCCACGGGCCCGCACCTGCACGCACAGCTGGTAGCGCTTGAAGAGCTGCCCGCAGGGGTCCCCGTCGCTCTCGCCCTTGAGGAACTTCTCGGCGAACCAGCGGTTGAAGCACTGGTCGTACTCGCGCTTCAGCTCAGTGCACGCCTCGCCCACACTGTTCATGGCGGCGGCCGAGCACCTACCGCCGCCGCCGCTCCGGCGCCGCTCTGACGCACTTCCGGCGCGCGCAGAGACGCACTTCCGGCCGCCACGGGCGCGCGATGCGGGCGCTGGGGTTGTGTCGGTGGCTGCGCGCGGCGCAGGGCGGGGCCGGTGCGCTGCCCGCGGGCGGAAGGCGCTGCAGCAGCACCGAGCGCTCCCGCGGCGAGGCGGGGTCCTCCGCTGCCCCGCGGGACGCCGTCACCGTGGAGGTTCTGGACCGCCTGGAGCTGCTGGCGCTCGTGGACTTCCGCGACGCGGAGGGCGTGGAGCGGCTGCGGCGCGCGGTGCGGTTCGCGGAGCGGCTCCGGGAGGTGAACACGGAGGGGGTGGAGCCCATGGCCTCGGTGCTGGAGGACAGGTACCGGGGTACCGGTCACCTAGGGTCTTCCGGTCCCACCCCTGCAGTGCCCGGGGACACCCGCAGTGTCCTTACACCCTCTCTGACCTCCCCTTTGCTCGCCCCGCTGCTCCCTGCAGCCCAGCCCAGCCCCAAACAAACCCAGCTCTGCTCTGCAGGTGTCTGTACCTCAGGGAGGATGATGTCACAGAAGGCAACTGCACGAAGGAGCTGCTGAGAAATGCCAGAGAGAAGGTGGAGGAGTATTTTGTAGCCCCACCAGGTATTGCCTTGTGTATCAAAACCTCTGCCTTGCTCAGGTGAAGGCAAGCCATGTCGCTGCCACAGCTTCCAAAATAGTGGCAGGTAGCAGGGAAGCATCCAAATAAACACCTGCAGCCATCTGCAGGAACAAACACCACACCAGAACCAGACTGCAAGCTGTGGGCCCAAAAGCAGCACAGAAGTTATTCTTTAAAACTGCTGCACGTTGTTACCTACAGTCAGACAGAACTTCCCTGCTCCCCTTACCTGCTCCCACCTTCAGGCTGCCTGCGTGCACTTAGCAGTGCTCCTCTGGTTGGCTGGCACACCCCGGAGGCGCCTTCCAGGCGGGCTTACAGCTTTCTGCTCTCTCTCAGGTAACATCCCCCTCCCAACGCTGGAAGAACGGGATACGGTTCTGAAGGGCGCTTAGCCAGAGAACTGCAGTGCCATTTCCATGTTTGGGAAAACTGAGGTTTGTGCAGTCCCAGCTGAAACACCCTGGGATGTATTTTGATCATAAGAAGAGCACTCACACTGCTAACCTTCCTATACATTCTCCTGTAAATTCTCTCGCTGCTGAAATACTCTGTGTTTATGAACCCAGAAGGCAGTGTGACAGGTGACCTTATTGCTTCTATTTATTGAATGGCATCTTATGTATTTTATGTTACTGAATGGTTTAAAGGGTTTAAAGAGAACATTAAAATTTGATGATAAAAAAAGGTATTTTTCCTGAACTAGTTTGTCAGGAAAATGGGAGAGGTTGGAAGGTGTGCGTGACTAATTGTCAACTGGCAGAGAAAGCTTCCTCGCTGCACCTCTGCCAGGCAGAGGCAAGGTGAGACAAGGCTCAGAGGAAACTCAGAGACCCACTGAAAGAAGAAGACTGCAGAAAACTAGAACCAAACAGTCCAGACCACTCACTTCCAGGCCACAAAAAGGGCAGTGAAAGGCTGAAAACCAACCTTTTTCTTCCTGAGTGTTGCCCTCTCCAAATACAGATTTAAGAGTCCAGACTTGTTTATTCCAGTTGTAATGCTGTGCACTAGAAGAGATCATAACATGCTGAGCCACAGTGAAATTTCTTCAGGAGTGCTAGAAAAGCCCCTTGAAGTTACTGTAATAGGATCCTGCCAATCACCAGCTGTAAGTCTGCTCTCATGGCTCTTGAGAGAGTGCCAGGAGGACAGGAGGGTCCTCCGTGACTGCTGGCGCATGCTCCCCGAGGGCAGACACTCACTGCATGAGATCAGAACTTGGTGTCATCCACGCTACACAGTGCATGTTCTGTATGTGTTTGCAGAGAAAAAACATTACTGCCACTTCAAATCTCTATATTTCTG
Organism: Penelope pileata; assembly: GCA_013396635.1. Classification (NCBI taxonomy): domain Eukaryota; kingdom Metazoa; phylum Chordata; class Aves; order Galliformes; family Cracidae; genus Penelope; species Penelope pileata. Next base: position 668,188 of record WBMW01003825.1, read on the forward strand.
CATAATAAACACCACCAGCTTCGTGCATGCGTCCCTTAATGGAGGAAATCCTCAGCATGGCCATAATCCTAATTATTTTTCCTATAAACTGCATCTTCTACATACCTATAAACAACAGGTGATATAAATTAGAGATTAATGATGCACATGCATTGTCTCTTAACATCACAAAAGGCCACCAAGAATATTAGAAGTATTCTAAGTTGCAAAACAGTGAAAAAATATTTGAGAATTTCAGTAGAGCTGGTACTGCGTTCAGCCACCAGCGGGTTGCACGTAACACTGGGTACACAAACGGATCTGACAAGCTCCCTCTCAGGCCACCATGTGCCACGTATTTCCTGGAAAACCTCAGCTGAGTGACAAGGCCTACAGCTGCCTTTGCTGATAAAAGAAATCACAGCCAGTGAGTAGGGTCCACTTTCATTTGCTGCCCTGGAGGCTGCCTGTTTAGTGAGATGTAAACTATCTGGAGCCAATTTTCTTCGTATTTGTCTGGCAGGAATTGAGAGCAAACACTTGTTCCATTCTTCTTGCAGTTAATTATTTCTTTGAGCATAAACCAATTATTTTGATACTTTGGTTCTTTAAAGGGTGTTGAGTGTCTAATCCCATCAATCCAATTCACTGCAGAGCTCAACCATGTATTTGTGCTTAAGCATCAGACTTCTCAAGAATCAGACCCTGCAAGTCTTAAACCTTTGCAAATATACAAATTCAGCCTAGAAGTCATTTACGATGCATATATAAATCACAAGGAAAGACTTCAAGGTGCATCATGTGACAAGCGTGTTAGCAGAGTTCCTAGTGTGAGAAATCCCCACATGTTCCATCCATTTTGGCCTCCTGCTTTGACCAGCAGAGAGAAAATGGGGACAATGTTATTTACATAAAGAAAGGGAGAGGAATTTGAGAGTGAACAGCATGGCCGCAGGAGCTAGCAGCCCAGCGTATCATCAGGTAACTAATTAAAAGCAGCAATCAGAACAATTCGGACAAATACAATCCCACATTCCCAATGCAGCACAGGCTGAGGTTAAAGCTGGCAGCTTACTGCTGCTGCCTTACCCACAGACCAGTGAGAGAACAGGTTGCCTGCTGCTTACTCCCTGCAGCCTAAACTGTGCTACAGGTTGAAAACACACATTTTCTTAATGAAGGGGTTTGTTAGACTCACTGCTAATGAGGGAATTACAGCCCTGACTCAGACACCACAACCACCAAATTAGGAGCCCTTGCAGAGCCCAGAGAGCTGCCTGCAGGGCAGCATGCAGTGCAGCATGCAGCTTCCCTTGGCCTGTGAACCACGGCCCTGCAGGATGGCTGAGCCCCAGCTGGGAGGGGCTGCACCCAAAGGTGGGGACGAGACACCCCTCGTGGTGCTGGTTTGAAACACAAATGGGTCTGGCTCACATCCTCGCAATGTTTTGCCACAATACGATTCGAAACAACAGGCAAGTGAGTAGACATGGTGAAGGACCTGGATAACAAAACAGCAATCTGTAAATTCTGCCTAACTGCAGCGAGGCAAACATAATACTCTGCTTTTCTCAGTGGTTAGTAGTTAAAGCAAAAAGAAAAAAAAAGTCCAGTTAAAAAAGAAATAAAATTTTAAAAGGGAGCCATATTCTGAGCTGCTGCAATGTACCTCGTTCCCTTGGAGACTATGGAGATGGCTTGGCTTAACACCTGCTATGCTTCTTCCACTGCTGTACAGATCTGTAACACACAAAATTGGAGATGTCCTTGCACATAGATGCCAGGTTTACAAAGAAAATTTCAAATTGGAGATTTCTTCAGTTGTACAGAAATACAAAAACGGAGCTTGTTTTATTGCTAACAGTGATTATTTGGTGTCTTGATGGTAAATAGGAGCCCTAGGAAAAATCTCTATTAGATACAGTGATACAGTGTTCAACACAGAGAAAAAGAAATAGAAGCCTGAGCTGAAAAGTGCTTGCTTCCACCTTCACCTGCAACAGGAGTCTCATGGTTTGCATTGTCCATTGCCCAATTCTCCTTGGCACATCCTCTACTCAGCCATCATCTCCTGTGTGCATTTGTTCTGCCTTTCCCTGCAGCTCTGTCCTGAGGAAAATACAGTTTTGCATTCTTGATCAACAAGTGAAGCTGTAATGTTTCTCTTTAAAGGCATGTACTCCTGGCTTTCATGCTTCTCTTTAAAGCCTGTAGCTCACCCACACTGACATTTCTTGCAGTCGTCATCACATCTGCTCCTCCAGCCAACCCTTTCTTAACAAATGCAGAGAAATGTGCCTGCAGCTACCAAACACAGCCACCTCCTCAGAGATTCATGGGTGTTTCTAAAGCTCATTGTAAGTGCTGGGAAGATTGTTAAAGGCTCCATTTCTGTCAGCACACAAAGAACCATTGCTGGTGCTGCAGCAACTGCACAGCTCTGCATGTTAACTGTTTCCTGTGGCCCCAAGACCACCCCACAGCTTCCCCAAGCTGCAGCACACAAGATTTTGTTCCTTTTCACCTGCTGCATCCAATCAGATCTTTCCTTAATTTCACAACTGACAGTTGTGCCTAACAAACATGGTGGGACAGAAACAAGGCTGCAAGTTCCATCTCTTCTTTTGGCAGTGCCAACACCTGGGAGCCAAAGCCAGAAGGTATTTCTGAGACACTCCAGAGTGGCAGAAGAGCTCTGTTACCCAGTTTTAATGTTTTGGGGGACAGTATATTCTGAGGTTGTCTCTTGAGTTTGCAGAAGCCAAAGGTAGCTCGCAGTAATGTCACTTTTGCTCTGAGTGACACCAAGCAGGTGAGCACACTGCAGTGGTGGGACAAACACTCTCATGCTCAGTGTGGTGGGTGGCTGCTGCGGGGTTCATTCCTGGGAGGAAACGGCATTCCCAGCACCCAGTGCTCTCAGACCTCTCCCATAAGTCATGCAGTGCTCTTTGCTGTGGATGAAGCTGAGCCCATATGAAATGAAACAAAAAGATATGAAAAGAAACGAAAGGAAGAGTGGCCGAAATTGCACGGTCTGCAAAAGTGCCTAAAATGAGACTTAGATCCAATGGATTCAGCTCATTACAGGAACTAAGCGGAGAGCTGACTCGATCAGTCTCAGTAAATGTGGGCAAAAGGTTTTTATCAGGCGTCACTTAGTCTGAAAGACGGTGACAACCTGCTAATAGACACATGAATATGAAAATCGATCGCGTCCACGCGCAGTGCCACCTCCCTGCGGCCCCTGTCGCCGTGGGAACGGACGCCGGCAGGCAGCATGCCGGGCTGAAAGAAAACGCAGGAGCAAAACCCAGCCGGAGCTCCGCGGGATGGCCAATGAGGGCTCGGGGGAGCGGGGCGGCGGCCAATGGGTGGCAGTCGGGGCGGAGGAGGCGGGGCTTGGGGCGGGGCTGCGGGCACGGGACGTGAGTGGGGCGCGCCGAGCAGCCCGGAGCCGCGTGAAGCAGCGCTCAGCGCCGGTCCGCAGTGCCCCGGGACGGTGAGCGGGGATCGGGCGGCTCCGGTCGGCACGGGGCAGCTGAGGTGGGGTTGAGGGAGGGGACCGAGCACCCCGGGAGCAGGCTGGGAAGGCGCTGGGCCGTAGAGCACTGCGCTCTGACCCACCCGCAGGAGCACTGCCCGAGAGTGCTGCGGCAGATGGACCCCGGGCTGGGCAATAGGAACCCATCGGGAGGGGTGATATGTGTGGCTGTGTCCGCAGCTCGCAGTGCTGTGCTCGCAACCATGAGTGACCGGAAGGCAGTGATCAAGAACGCAGACATGTCGGAGGAGATGCAGCAGGACTCCGTGGAGTGTGCCACGCAGGCCCTGGAGAAGTACAACATCGAGAAGGACATCGCAGCGCACATCAAGAAGGTAAAGGGCGGCTGTGGTGTGCTCTTGGCACCTGTGTGCACAGAGAGATCCACCGGGAGAATGCTGCTGGGCGGGTAGCTCGAGAGAAACAAGTTCCCAAGATACCAGATCGTTGAGTTGGGCTTTCTCTGTAGGCTGCTGTCCTCAGGTTCCTCTCCCCACCCTTTGCATGGACTTTTGTGGTCCTTATGCTGTTCTCTCGCGGTACTTTAAGTGTTTTCCTCCATCTCTCCTTGTCCAAATGAACAGAAGTGGCAGCTGACCTATCCCTGTGACTGATGTGGGACAAAACACAGTGGCTCTATTGAGCCTATTTGAGCAGTGCTGGCTTGCTGACCTTGCAGTTGTTTGGTTTCTCTTCCCACTGCATGCAAGACAAACTGTTCCCAGTAATGCAGAACAGATGGTTCATACTTTACAGTTTGTCACATTTTCTCGGCTCCTACTTGGAGCCTGACTGAGCCGAGCAGAACACAAACTCCTGCGTGCTCTCACAAAGTCTCATCACCTCTGTGCTGCTGGGCACTACGGTCTGTAGCCCCTGGCTGTAAGGGTCTGCTTGAACCAGCCTTGTGCATGAGTTTATCTGAAACTCTTAGCAGGCTCCTGAGTATGAGGGGTAGAAAGAATATTCTCGTGATGTTGGTGTAAAGATGTGGCAGCTGGAGGTGCCTTCCAATCCCTACAATTCTGTGATTGACTCCTGTCAGCATCCTTGTTGATAAGAGTAGCTAATGAAGTTAAAATAATGGCTAAATCTGTAGAGATTCAGTGCAGTATGACTTCTGGGGAAACATCACCGAACATACATGTTTTAAGCTTATTCCTGCTAAGAAGCTTTTTTTTTTTTTTTGTAAAGCAAGCAGCAGACAACAGATGATCCCTGCACTTAAGAGCATATGCTGCTCCTTAATTGCTATCTTCAGAATGTGATACTTGCTAACAAGTGACATATGAGTGCCAAAAGTTAGTACAGTTCTCATAAGAAACGCTAAATTTGTAGTTCTCTCTTCTGTAGGAATTTGACAAGAAATACAATCCCACTTGGCACTGCATCGTGGGAAGGAACTTTGGCAGCTACGTGACTCATGAGACCAAACACTTCATCTACTTCTACCTCGGCCAAGTCGCTATTCTTCTCTTCAAGTCTGGTTAGAGCCATGGACTCTCACTGACGCTGCATCTGGCTGCAGGACTGCACACTAAACCCAAACCTCCAGCCTTCCTGAGGAAACAGACCTCGATCTTCAGGTCTTTTGTTGTATTGTTAATGATCAGGGATTTTACTGTAGTAGCTCATATTTTCATTGTGGCTATAAAAATGTCTTCCTTGTATTTATTTTCTTTCAAAACAAAGCTTATTTGCTAATAAACCTACTGGAACAGTTTGTCCTTTAAGACTTTTATCTACTCTTCTGACATCTTAGCATTTTCATTACCTCTTTATTCCCCTCTGAAGGAAAGCACATCCCTACCCCTTTAGCTTCAGGTGTGGTATTTTTTATGTAGATTGTGTACATCCAGCGTTGACAGAGGAAAAGATTTTGTCTGTAGGCAAACATACACAGTCTCATTCCAGAATAGTTATACAGTTGTTCTCCCTCAGAAAAATTTCCTTTCTTTGAGAAAGATTAAGATACTGACTTAAATGGAGTTGATGCAGAGCCGTTTTATTTCATAAACCTTCCATTTCTGTTTGAAAGAAGTCAAAAGATCACGGAGAAGTCCTTTAAAGTCCACATGACTGAAAGACAATCAGAGCTTAATATAGATTTAATAAATCCAAGTTACTTCTACAGTAGCCCCCTTGAACCTGAGTAAGGAAAAGGAGGAATCGTATCTGAAGACTAGTTAGCCTGTCTGTGTGCACACCAGGTGTAACTGGAACTGCTCCACTCATTAGCATTGCTCAGTTTTGTCCATGTCCTTCATGTTTCACTTGAAGGAAAATGCAACTGTAAGAAACTGCCTGCAGAAGTCACTTATTCTCAGGTCTCTTCAGGGGAAAAGAGAAGCTGACGTTCTTCTGAATCTGACTGCTGAGCAAATATCTGCCGCACAAGTTCTTAAAGCTTTCCTCTTCTATCTTGATAGTTTAAATTCCACAGCTTTCAGATTCTGCAGGAAAATTGTACTTGCTGCATTTTGCTACAAACTACACTCATAGTTTGAAACCCGAGTGAATGGCAACAATGCCGCCGTTTAAATTCTGATAATCCACTTTAAAAAACCCTGCATCTTCCATCATTGCCTTCAGCTCCTCCTGAAAAGTAATAGTTCCATAATTATAACCACCTGAAAGCCTATCAGCCAGCTGCCTCCGTGATTACGTTGGGACTGTGTTTTGTGTATTTGTGAATTCAGAGAAACAACACTTTACCTGGGGGGGGAAGCGTCGGATGCTCTCCACAAGATACTGGTAAGACTTCCAGTCACCAGCAATAACCTCACCCAGAACAGGGATAACCTGGAAACTGTACAGATCATAGAGCCTGCAAAGAGAGACAGCAGATACAGATTAGTACAAACAAGTTTAAAACCAAACCTCTCCAACAAGTTGATCTCTTGACCACTTTAATTTGCAGTCTGAGTTTGATTTTGAAGTGCACAATGAGGAGGTCTCAGTGTCTCCATATCTTTGGCTGAGTGCAAATAAGAACCTTGTGACATGGCATAAGGTGTCTCCGTGCTCCTACCTGGAAAGAAGAGGGTTGCTGACATGACTAAATTCAAGGCAGAGAAATCTCCCTCCTGGCTTCAGCACACGATAGGCCTCCTCAAGTGCCTGAGACAAAGCAGACACAATGAGCTTGTTTCTGTAGAACAGCACCTGCTTACTACCACGCATATAACAGCAACTCAGTGATAAACTGAGGGGAACAAAGAGAATCCTGACTGGCAATCTCGAATAGACCATCAAAACCAAACCAAACCCAAAACCCTCTTGCTGTTACATAAATAGATTTGTACCAAGCTTTATGATGGAACTATGATAATAGGGAGGCAATTTTTCTTCTCTTTTTCCCTACACTTAGTTGATGAATGTTTGCCAGCAGATCTCTTGTAATTACAGACCAGATTAAGAAGGGAGAAGGTGACTCAGCTACAAGAAACTGAAAATGAAAAGAGGGCATAATATAAATAAATATTTTTGATCAAAAGACAAGAGTTTATTCAACTGCAAGGCACACCGAAGGATCAAAAAATGAATTTGGGGTTTTGAAGGAGCAATGTGTGAGAGCAGGGAGGAATGAGAGGGGAGAATCTTTAGCTACCTAGAAAATTCCATCCTGTATCCAAAACAGAACAAAGAAACAGCTAGAAGCATTCTGTTGACAACTCTATGTTTTGTTTTTTTCCATACAAGAACACAATAAGGTTGTGTTCAAGAACATTTGCTTGGCTTCAACTGTCACGTTCCTAAGGGATAAAATATGAACAGTACACATGTATGACAGGAGCTTTGAAAAATAATCAGAGGCTTGAATGTGTTTTGCATCAAGTCTCCAAGGAGCCATGCTACCAGGCTAATGTATCCAGCTCCCTTGGAGAGGGATAAGGTAAGGAGCACGTGCTTCAGAAGGGTGCAGATGAAGCATTGTGAAAAGTCATTTGCGTGAGGAGAAGTTCAAAGGCATACTTTTCAAGGTGGTTTGGATGTAAATGCTACACCTTTCATGGAAGGAGCACGCTTCTCCAAAACACAGACAGCTGGTCTAGCCAGACACAGGTGATCTCACCTATCTTCACCCACAAGACAGCTAGTCATTCCCAAAGGACAGACACTGTTCAGAACACAGAATACCACTCTAATTAAAATCATACTCATTTCTTTATGGGAAACTGTAAAGACACTAAGCAGAAGCGGGCTGAACATGCTAGGTCAAGCAGCTGCTTCCCATTTTCTCCTCTGGGAGCTCTGCTGGCTCAAGCAGGTAAACAGAACAGGGCAGGAAGCATGTGACCTCCTGGAGGTGGGATATAAGATCAGATGCTTCAGGAAGATTTGGGACATGAAGACTGACTGCACTGTACATGTGCACTTCCCGTAGTACCACAGGTTGGGAAAAGGTGGGTATAACATTCAGCCATTTTTGCCTGAGGAAGAGATCATGCGGCTTGCCAAGCTTGAAAGATTGGCTGCAAATAGTATAAATCTAATTTTTTATGACAAAGGTGGGGCTTTTAATTGCATTCTTTATTCAAACGCCGCATGCTATGTGCCACTTGTTTTAAATGTCTTGGGAGTAGACAAAGATGTTTCTTTATCCAAAGAAGTTCCTTCTTCCATCCTTCTGCTAGAACAAAAAACATCAGATGGACTGAAAGGACCCCATGCCAGCATATGCCATAGCAGCTTACCAAATCAATGCGGGTGACATTTCGGATTCCAAAGGCAATTGTGTAAACATCAAATTTATCATCATCAAAGGGCAACTCTTCAGCATTCCCAAGCACCCAGGACAAACCTAAAACAAAAGCCAAGGACAAGGTGTTGAACAGGCCTAAACATAACTCCTGCTCCCAAGACTGCTCTAAAAAGACTAGAACTTCTCTATTCCAGACGGAAATGATTGTGAGTGAACTGCTACTTAAAAGCAGTGCTTCGATTTGCCTTTTTGTTGGAGGAAAAAAACACTTTGGTCTGCACTCACTAATCTTTCAATGCCCTGTATTGTAACATAACCAACCAAAACATTCCTCTGCATGTATGTGCATGTTGCGTCCACAGGGCCTTGGCTGGCCAGAAAGATTTCACTCAAATTTTGCACTGCAATGGAAAGCAACACAAACTGGCTGCCCACTGCAAAACTACAGAAGGAGACTGCACTCAGAGCAACTACAAATAATGGTTAACGTATTGCCACGTAGTAGTAGCCAAAACACTTAAGAAATTTCGCTAGAAAGTTTCCATTGATTGAGGAACATAAAAAAACCACATTCCTCCATCAGCACAGAATATGCTATCCTACTGCAGCTGTGTTGTTTCCCAAATCCCAATGCCAATCTGTGCAGCATGAGATGTCCAGGTTATTTGTAACAAAAATAAGACTGCTTAATTTAGAACTAAGAGTTCTTAAGGTCACTTTTTGGTGACTGATGCAGAACAAAAAGCCCTAACAGAAAAATCATAGGAGCTTTCTGCAATGGGGAACAGCAGTTTCAGAGGGCACTATGCTACAAAGAGGCACTGAGGGCAAAACAACAGAAAATATCAGTTGTTGCCAGGAGACATTCAAATTTCATTTTTACAAAGTAAATATACTAATAGTGGTAGAAAATATCGTACACAAAGAAGCATACAACTTTATTAAAGCAGCAATTATTAGTCTTATTTAAACCTAGGCAGTTTTAAAAGACTTCCAAGAAGTGAGCATGAAGAGAAGGTTTTGAGCAACCGAACTGCCCCTCAGAATACACTGTAGTAAAATCCCAGGCCAGAAGTTTGTAGGGGATACATGAAAGGGACTCTCGGTGTCAAACAAGAGGAACTGGGGTGTGTGCAGCGCTCTCAACCACTCCTGTTGGAAATAATGCAGTCAGCAATTGTGCAACACATTGTGCAGCACTCGTACTTCTCTTCAGCATGCACATCCCCCACTGTTGGTGAACATGAACACAGAAATGTATACACAGGAAAACAGTAAAAGCAGGCTACGCTCCTTGCTAGTTTAAGAGACCTCGGACAAGCGGTAGATAAGCTCAGAAGTGACTAAACGGCCTTTAAAGGTCCCTTCCAACTCAAACAGTTCTGAGTTTATCAGAACAGGAAGAAATGACATTAAGAACAGACGGCAGGACATACTCGATGGATATATGCTGAACGAGGGAGTGAGGAAGGTCAGAAGTCAGAATTACGGCACAATAAGTCAACTCAAGCAACAAGAAGATAATTGAGTTTCAACAGCTACACAGTGCAGAGAGAGAAAACTAAAAACTAAATACTCATTTTGAGAAATTGGTATAAATTCACAAAAATACCTAAAAACTGAAGCAACACTTTGGTATATACCACGGCTATTTAATTTATACTGTAATCCTGAAGTGGTGGCTACCTGAAGGCTATCGTGCATCGAATTCTTTCTATCAAGCACGTCACCAAAATGGCACAAAGCATGACTTACCTTCAGAGTATCCAAGATGCTGTGCTTTCTGCTTCCCGACTTTCAGCATTTCTTTGTTAATATCACAGACCACAACTTGGGAATCCCCTAGTGGGTTAGTTTTCTCTTCCTGGTAACTCTTAGAAATTTCCTGCCATGACAAATTCTGATGGCGCTTCAGCTTCTGCTGGAGCTGGCGGCCTCGTACGGAGCGAACATAATTGATGAATCGAAAGGCAATGTCACCTGCATTCATTTGAAAAGAAAGATGCATGATTCAGAATGTTTCCTCAGTTTGGAAGTACTGAAATGCCACGGAATTGGAACATAAGGCCTTGAACATCAAACTTAGCACATACATATTGCATGTATAGCACGTATATAAGTAAAAGGAACGTACTAAAAGCAAACAGTCCACAACTTCCTGCAAAAGGGAATAGTTTTTATAGCATATCATGGCAGTACTATAATAGTTTCAGAGCCTTGGAGTGAGGTATTTCCAAACAAAATAACCTTTAACTGCTGTAGCACTGTACTAAATCAGGCAGATGTTTTACTATTAAAGACAGTGGAACTGAGGCAAGGAAAGGTCATGCAACTGAAGTCCCAGAAAACTCAAACAGCTCAAAAATAGCGTGGCGTGGTCACATAGAACTCACCAAAGCTATTTACCTGTTCCCCCAGCAACATCCACAAGCAGTGTTCCCGGGGAAGGGTTCATCTTACGCACGAGGATGTCCTTCCACAGCCGGTGAATCCCCAGGCTCATGGAATCGTTCATTACGTCGTACTTCTCGGCCACGTTCTCAAAGACCTGGTGAACTGCACAGAAAGGACACGAGATTGAGATGGATTGAGATGCAGTTTACTTAAAAACGGTCCTGTAGAGATAAAACTGTTCTTTTTTTTTTTTTTTTTTTTTTT
>WBMW01003825.1:679091-733341 GCA_013396635.1 Penelope pileata
TTTTTTTTTGCCTTGTGGAAGTCTGCAACCACGTGGAACTGAGAAAGTTCATCTGCAAACAGCTTACACAGAACCAACGAGAGAATCCCACTGACCTTGCTGACTGACAAAGGTCTCTTTGGAGAAACGCAGCCCCTTGCCAGAACCCCAAGGGAAGCAACGGAGCTGGGATAACGCCAGCATCGCTCACTGAGCCGCCGGTACCGTCCCGCAGCCCACCCCCCTCCACAGCCCCCTCTCCCCAGGGCCGAAGCGTGCCGGGAACCCCGGCGGGCAGCAGCCCGGCCCCAGNTCGGGAGATTGCACCGTATCTCAGCCTTGGCCCAGAGCTGCGCTCCCACTCGGCAGCAGCCCCTCGGGGCGCTGAGAGCGCGGCACCGCCCCGTTAATGCCTCTGCCTCCCGCCTCAGCCGCGGGGACGCGGTCTGTGGCTACCGGAGGAGTTACCGGGAGCGCCTCTCACGCTGCATTCGCGCTGCACCGAGCAGCCACGTACGGGCAGGCTCAGCCATGAGGAAAAACCAAGGGGAAAGGCCGTGCGGAGGCTGCAGCCCCGCGAGCGGAGCCCCAGAGCCCCGCCATGGCCCGGCTTCGCCTCAGCGGGAGGTGCGGGGCGCCGCCGAGACCCGGTACGCGCCTCCCCGGCCGCCCCGTCGCTATGGCAACGGCCGCGGGGCACGCCGGTCTGAAAGAAAACGCAGAAGGAAAACGCTGTGAGACTGCCGGCCTGTGGCCAATGGGCGTGCGGAGCGGCGATGGCGGTGACCAATGGCTGGCGGCCAGTGCGGAGGGGGCGGGGCTGGCGGTGCTGGGAGGCGGGTGCGACGCGCGCGGGTCGGTTAAACCGGCGCGGCGGCGGCCTGAGCGGAGTGACTGCGGTGCGCGTCCGCCTTCCTGCGCTCGTCTGCTACGCGCCGCTTCGCCCCGAACTGATCGTGCTCCGCGGAACGGTGAGGGACAGGAGGGTGCTGGGGTGCGGCAGTCAGCGCCTCCCGGGTGGGGCGGGTCCCTGCGGCACGGCCCTGTCAGCGCCGCGGGCCTTCCTGCGGCCTCAGGGCGCCGCGTCCGGGGCTGCGTGGGGCCGGGGGAGCCGAGCACCGCGGGCAGGGAAGGCGCTGGGCTCTGACCCACCCGCAGGAGCACTGCTCGGGAGTGCTGCGGCAGACGGACCCCGGGCTGGGCAGGAGGAACCTGTCGGGAGCGGCTGTGCGGGACTGCGTCCATAGCTTCGCGTTGTGTGCGCGCTGCAGGCAGCCATGAGTGACCGGAAGGCAGTGATCAAGAATGCGGACATGTCGGAGGAGATGCAGCAGGACGCTGTGGAGTGTGCCACGCAGGCCCTGGAGAAGTACAACATCGAGAAGGACATCGCAGCGCACATCAAGAAGGTAAAGGGTGGCTGCGATGTGATCCTGGCACCTGTGTGCACAGAGAGATCCACCGGGAGAATGCTGCTGGGCGGGTAGCTCGAGAGAAACAAGTTCCCGAGATACCAGATCGTCAAGTTGGGCTTTCTCTGTAGGCTGCTGTCCTCAGGTTCCTCTCCCCACCCTTCACACGGACTCCTTCTGGTCTTCCTGCTCTTCTCTTGCAATGCTTCCTGCTGAGGTGGTTTCCTGTTTCCTCCGTATCTCCCAGTCAGGTTAGCAGAGTGGCAGCCAGTCTGTCCCTGTGACTGATGTGGGACAAAACAGTGGCTCTATTGAGCGCCCCTATAGCTCTCCTCTGAGAGCAGCCTGTTTTACATAGCTCTTGACTTCACTTTTATTTAACTTAATCTACAGGATCTGTTCACTTCTGTACAGCTGAAACAAGCTGCAGGGAAACATTCCCTTCTGCAGCTCTACTGTAATCACCCTTCTTTATGCAGTGACCAAAGCAAAATAACCCAAAATGAGAGCAAATCGTTTCCAAGGTTCTTAATCTGTTTGTGTAGTGTTGTGGTTCTTTTTTCTTTTAATATACAGTTAATGATAATGAACACAGTGAGTAGCCAACTCAAGTGAATGGAATAATCAAAAGAGTTTGGAAACTAAACTGATTTGAGTGGAAGAGCTATCTGAAAAGCAATTTAACTAAGCAGAATGGCTGTTTCTGCTGGAGAAAACTTGGTTCGCTGTTCCCATAGTGCGGAAAGGGTTTTTTCCTCAGATGCAGGAGATATCTGTGGTAGTGGAGATGTTTTTCAGATATTCTTTTGTGGCAACTACTAGAAACTTCTAGAGAGTTAGCTTGCTGGGTGTACAACACAGATGTGGAAGATGAGTTAATAGCGTTGGTATTACAGAGCTGCTGGCAGAGAATTTTCCACAAACAGTCCCATCAGCACCCATGTTACCGATGAACAAAGGAGTTCAGATAATGGCTTCATCTCCATAGATAACAAAACTGGCGCTGAGGCTTTCACTTGAGGGCTGTAGTTGGAGTTATGGGGGGGGGGAAGAGTGCTTTCCCTGAGCAAAGGCAATGTTCTGAGCTTCTGTCTGCTCCCATGGGAAGTGCTGCGCTTTGCATTTCTGCCTGACTCAGCAGCAGGTGAACAATACTAGGATTATCTCATTTAGAATGTATTTAAGAGCATCTGCCACTCCTCTCATTGCCTTGTCCAGAGAGCAAATACCTGTTTTGGAATTGTTCTTAGTGTCTAGTGGTCTGTTTTGCAGGAATTTGACAAGAAATACAATCCCACTTGGCACTGCATCGTGGGAAGGAACTTTGGCAGCTACGTGACTCATGAGACCAAACACTTCATCTACTTCTACCTCGGCCAAGTCGCTATTCTTCTCTTCAAGTCTGGTTAGAGCCACGGACTCTCACTGATGCTGCATCTGGCTGCAGGACTGCTGGCTCCCGGGCCGGGTTCCTTCAGCCTTCCCGAGGACGTGGACCTTGATCTTCAAGGGCAATGGCAGGGATCATGCTATAGCAGAAGGTGTTATATTGTGGATATGAAAATGAAAAATACCAAAAAAAAGTCTTCCTTGTATTTATTTTTTTCTAAAAGGCTGCATCTTTGCTAGTAGAGCTGTTGGAGGAGGTTGGCCTTTAAGAGTTCTATAGCCATCTGCAGTATTGCCCGTTACTGCTTCTGCTCTGTGAGTACTGACGGTGTTTTGTTCCTGTTCCAAAGCTCTCTTTTTCCTTTTTGATTTCCTTGTACTGTTGGATGTACTGCAGCTTCAGCTGTACTGTCTCGACCCCAAGCTGTTTCTTTTTCTGCTGATGCCTCTTGGAGATTTGATTTGGAAAATAAACATCAACACCCACCCTGCTGCCGGCTCCTTATTTCGTGTTGAGGGGCGGTGCCGGCGGACTACAGCTCCCGGCATGCTCCGTGCCCGGCTCCATCCGGGTCCCGGCCGCTGCTCTGAGGCCACGCTGTGATTGGTGTTGAGAGCGGCCCCTTGCGGCGGGAGGAGGCGCGTGGGGGTCGGTTAAACCGGCGCGAGGCAGCGCGGCTGCGGGCGGTGCTCCCGCAGCGTTGGGCTCAGCCGCCGGGCGCAAGCGGCCATGGGCGAGCAGAAGGCGGAGATCAAGGACACGGACATGTCAGAGGAGATGCAGCAGGAGGCGGTGCAGTGCGGCTTTCTGGCCACAGACAAGTACTCTCTTGAGAGGGAGATCGCAGCCCTTATAAAGAGGGTAAATAGTTGTAATGTCCTTCTGTTGATCCATCTGCCCGCAGCAGAAGTCAGGGGGGTGCATAGCACGGCGCTGTCTGGAAACACGAGCTCTGTGGGGTGAGATATATGGGGCTGCTTTCCTGCTGCCCCTTTCCCCACTCCTTACGTGCACCTTTCTGGCCCTGTTTTCTTTTTGCAGTACCTTTGATGCAGGTTGGTTTGTCACTCATTGTCACGAGGAGACAGGAGTGCATGCTGGCTGTCCTGGTGTCTGACAGCTGGGACACAGCACAGCCCACTCTGCCTGCCACAGCTTCCTCTGTGGGAACACCTTCTACCTAGTCCTGGGCTTGTGCTCAAATTGGTTGTAAGGTTCTGCTTATATCCCTGCAACAAGATTGGCCACCTGGTTCAAAATTTGCAGTAAGAAGTAATTTCCTGCCTGTCTTCTGTTCTCATATCCCCGCTCTGTGCTGAGCCGTGCTACGATCCTGAGTCCTGGGGCCCTGCTCGGCGTCCCCAGAACTCTGCTTGTTGTGTGTGTGTGTGTGGAAAACAACAGTGGGTACGCAAAAGGGTGAGAGCTGTTGGGCACATTCTGCCTTGAGTAGACCTGTACCTATTTTTCCTTTTCAACATGCAGCAGGCCCCTGTGTATGGTGGGAATGATGGGAGAACCCGTTTCAGGCTGAGGTCCTGGTTTAACACCCGGGGGAGAGCCCCCTGAGCTCATTCCCTGGCTGGGAAGTGCTGTGGG
Organism: Penelope pileata; assembly: GCA_013396635.1. Classification (NCBI taxonomy): domain Eukaryota; kingdom Metazoa; phylum Chordata; class Aves; order Galliformes; family Cracidae; genus Penelope; species Penelope pileata. The sequence goes on from WBMW01003825.1 coordinate 683,472, forward strand.
TTTGGGGCTTTCATTTGTCTCATTGCAGGGGAGCTGTGAGGGGTGCAGCAGTCCTTACAGCACACCCTGCTGCTCCTTAGGAAGACGCATCCCGACAGGAAACCCGCAGCCAGCCTTAGGGTGCGCTGCAGGCCCTGAATCCCCGCGGGCTGTCTCTTCTGCAGGAGTTCGAGAAGAGGTACAGCCCCACGTGGCACTGTGTGGTGGGAAGGAAGTTCGGCAGCTACGTGTCTCACGAGACCAAGCACTTCATCTTCTTCGTGGTGCGTGGGCTCAACGTGCTCCTCTTCAAGGCTGGGTAGAGCTGCCAGGTCCTGGCAGGGCTGTGCTGCAGCATGGTGGCATCCGGTGGAGGAACAGCCCAGCAAAACCAATTCTTTGTATTTATTTTCTTTCCAAAGCCCGCTCTTTGATTAATAAAAGCGTTGTGTGTTCCATCTTCAAGAGCTTTATGGTGATTTTTCCTCACACCTGCGGTGTGGGGGTTCTGGGGACGGTGGGGCACTGCTCCCGCCTCAGCCCTAACCACAGCTGCGGCTTCGGTGTTAAGAGTTAAATCCTAAAGGTTACTTTATTTTTTTAAAGAACAGTTCTCCCAAGCTGTCCGTCCCGCGGGAGGCGCTCAGCCCGGCGCTGCGGGGTTCGCTTCGGACTTTTTTGGGCAAATCCCCGCCTCAGAGGGGCCGCTCCCGCCGGGCCGCGAGGGGGCGCTGTGGGCGCGGCCTGAGCGTAGCGGTGGCTCTGGGACCGGGCCTTCCCGTCGCTATGGCAACAGGCGCGAGGCATGCTGGTCTGAGAGGGACTTCCACTCTACACCAACGAGCGCTCAGAGTGACGGAGAGTGACCAATGGCCAGAGGAGGGGGCGGGGCTAGATGCACGGGGAGGCGGGAGCAGCGCGCGCGGGGCGTTTAAACAGACGCGGCCGAGAAGCGAGCAGAGTAGCTGAGGGGCGCGTCCGCCTGGGGCTGGGGCTTCCCCGTGCAACGGTGAGGGGCGGCCGCGGGGCTCCCGGTGGGCTTATGGGCACCGGGCAGGCCGTGGGCAGCGGGCTCCGGGCGCCTCCGCTCTTCACGAGCGGCGCTCCCGCAGCGTTGGGCTCCGCCGCCGGGCGCAGGCGGCCATGGGCGATAAGAATAAGAAGGCGGTGATCAAGGACACGGACATGGCGAAGGAGATGCAGCAGGAGGTGGTGCAGTGCGCTGCTCTGGCCCTGGAGGAGCACAGCCCCGAGTGCAGCGTCGCTGCACACATCAAGAGGGTAAACGCTCGCTCCGTCTCTCCCTGTTGGGTGCTCTCTGGGTAGCAGAAGAGCAGTGACCCCGGTGGGCGGGCAGCTGTAGAGCACCAAACTCCATGTGCACAGGAAAACCAACTGAAGGTCCGTGGGATGGAGGGCCCTGCACCCCCCGTGTGTGCTTCCCGGGGCTCCTCCCGTCCCCCAGCTCCATCGGTTCAAGCCCCCTGCTCACAGCAGTGCTCTCTCCGCAGGAGTTTGATAGGAAATACAGCCCCACCTGGCACTGCGTCGTGGGGAGAAACTTCTCTAGCTGTGTCACCCACGAGACCAACCACTTCATCTTCGCCTACCTGGGCCACATGGCTCTGCTCCTCTTCAAGTGTGGGTAGAGCCGGCAGCCATTCCCCACCCCTTCCCCCATGCCTTGGCCCTTTGCTCGCTCCGTGCAGTGCCTGCAGCCCTCTGGAGGGTGGGTAGGGGGGGGGGTTAGCAGAGAGGTCGATGTCCTTGCCATACCCAGAGGGAAAACAGTACAAATAGCCCTTCCCTGTATTTATTTGCTTCCCACAGCCTGCTCCTTTGCCAATAAAGATGTTCTGCCTCTCAGAGTTGCATGGCTGTGTACTCCCTCTCCCTAACATTGCTTGAGCTGCCTGTGCGTGGCACCCGACCAATCTGGGCTCAAATCTGGAACACTTACACGCTGTGGTAGACATGCTCATGGTTTGGTTGGTGAATCTGAGTAACAGATCAACAGGGGACGAACAGGAGGTGGAAGGAGCCCTTCTGTGAGGCTTCTCCCAAAAAGTTATCCATTAACTCTGTGTCTTTTTGTCTCATGCCTGTATTGGGGCGGAAGCTGAGAACTGCCGTCATAGTGGATTGGAAATTCTTGCCCAAAAAATAACAGAAAAGGAATCAGCAGATGTGCTCAAGTTGTTTGGATATTGTTTTAGGGTCTATTAAAACACCTTTAGAATTTGTGGCCCTTTAAAGTATTACTCCCCTTTTTATTCTTTAGTTTGAAGGAAACGTTTGACAGTATTACATACATCAAGCAGTATGGAGTTAAATGTTACTTTCACAATTGTTTGTCACAACTCAGGGTGTGGTCCCAGCACGATCATCCTGTACCTGCCCGGGAGCGGCCGTGTGCGGTTCCTCCCGCTCCAAACCTCTCCCGGTTTTGTTCTCCGGGTGGCGCCCGTCCGCTGCCAGGACTACAGCTCCCGGCGTGCCTCGCGGATCCCAGCACTACAGCTCCCGGCGTGCCCCGCGGCCGGCAGGACCCGGCTCCATCCGGGTCCCGGCCACTGCTGCGGGCGACTCGTCGCCATTACGGGGCAGCGGCGGCGGCCGAGCGGGGGCCGGGGCGGCGCCGAGGAGCCGGAGGGTGCCTGGGAGGCGCCGACCGCGCGGGCGGCAGACAGGCAGCGCCGGGCCCCGCGGGGCTCCGTGAGCAGCTCCCTCCGTCGCCTCCCGGAGCCCCGCAGGCCCGGCCCGGCCTTCTGCGGCCTTCCCCGGTTTNAGAGCGGCCCCGCGGCGCCCGCAGCCTCGGCCGGCGGCAAAGCGCAGCCGCCGCGCTCCGCCTCGGCCGGGCCCGCCCCGGGGGAGTCTAAGCCCAAAGGCGGTAAGAGCCGAGCGGGAGGGGGGGGNCAAGTGTGGCAGGTGCTGGCACAGCCCCCCAGGGAATGAGGTGTCACTGTCCCTGGAGGTGTCCCAGAGCCGCGGAGATGTGGCACTGAGGGGCACGGTGGGGTGGGCTGGGGTGGGGCTGGTGGCCTGAGAGGGCTCTTCCAGCCTCAGTGGTTGCATGATCTCTGCAGGCATCGTCGGGATCAGTGTGGGAGGCAGAGCTTTGGTTTTGCACTGAGCATGTGTTTGCTGCCCGTTAGGGGCCCTAACCGTGCTCTGAGCTCAGAGTGCCTTCCTGCCTTGCCCGAGGAGGCCTTGCACAATCCCCTCGGGGCCGCTCTGCTGACCCACATTGGGAGAGGTCAGAGTGCAGTGCTGCTCTTATCGGGCGCTGTGATCGCAGCTGTCGCTGCAGACAGCCGCTGAGCTGACACGGCACTGCCAATGAGCTGCTCTGCTCCCTGTCACAGCACTCAAGGTACAACCCGAGCTGCCCCAGGTGCCCACAGGCTCTGGGGAGCAGTGTTCTGGCAGCTCTGTGTTTCCTTCCAAATGCAGAAGTGGGGCAGCAGTGTTTGCAGGGAGTGCTTTCAGTCCCGGAAGTGAGGGTGTGCCTGCAGGCTGCCTGAGCAGCACCGCTCTGCTCCTTTCCTTCCTGGGTGGTTTGTTTTGCCTGCAGTGCTTTAGGTGGACCCACGGGGCTCACACAGTCGATGTCTTTAAGGTGGTGGCTCCTTTTTAGACCTTGGGAACACACTTGGGTCCCAGGTAGCTGAGCATCACTTGCTGCTCACCTCTATTAACTGAGCTTCTCCTGGGAAGGCTCCACTGCATGCCCTGTATGGAGCTTTCTCTTGAAGTATGTAGGGTTTTTTGCTTCCAAGTGTATTGTTTCTTTTTAAATAACTTCCAAGTGTGTCCTTACAAGGAATATTTGGCACGAGGCAGTTCTGCCTCAAAGATGCCTACTTAACTCCAGTGGAGAAGTGTTACAGGAGGAGCTGCTGCCTGCACGCTGCACTGTGAAAACCAGCAACCCCTTTAGTGGGTGTGTGTGTGTTTTTGGGAATGTCTCCACTGTCGAGCACCAAGAGCTAAAAGGAGGAGGTTCACGTGGCTGGGTTGGGGCTTACAGCCGTGGGCTGTCCCGTGTTGCCTCGCTGTTGCGTGCAGGACCCAGTCATGTCACCACACAGGGTTTATTTCTCGAGTTCCTTATCCACCTGGAAGGGGCACGGCCCTGCAGGTAGCTGGTGCGGTCCGCCCAGTTTCTGTCCTGTTCCAGGAACTGTTTGTGAGGTACTCTGAAATTTCTGTATCTCCTTTGAAGTGCAGGGTGTTCTCCATGGACTGCAAGCCCTGCCCAGAGAGCTGANTTTGCGGCCTCTCTCCCTGCACAGTGATCTGCAGTGCCTCTTCCCTCCCTCCCTAGGGTTGTGTTGGCCTCAGGTTGGGTGTTAGGAGCAATCTCTTTTCAACAAGTGTGGCAGGTGCTGGCACAGCCCCCCAGGGAATGAGGTGTCACTGTCCCTGGAGGTGTCCCAGAGCCGCGGAGATGTGGCACTGAGGGGCACGGTGGGGTGGGCTGGGGTGGGGCTGGTGGCCTGAGAGGGCTCTTCCAGCCTCAGTGGTTGCATGATCTCTGCAGGCATCGTCGGGATCAGTGTGGGAGGCAGAGCTTTGGTTTTGCACTGAGCATGTGTTTGCTGCCCGTTAGGGGCCCTAACCCTGCTCTGAGCTCAGAGTGCCTTCCTGCCTTGCCCGAGGAGGCCTTGCACAATCCCCTCGGGGCCGCTCTGCTGACCCACATTGGGAGAGGTCAGAGTGCAGTGCTGCTCTTATCGGGCGCTGTGATCGCAGCTGTCGCTGCAGACAGCCGCTGAGCTGACACGGCACTGCCAATGAGCTGCTCTGCTCCCTGTCACAGCACTCAAGGTACAACCCGAGCTGCCCCAGGTGCCCACAGGCTCTGGGGAGCAGTGTTCTGGCAGCTCTGTGTTTCCTTCCAAATGCAGAAGTGGGGCAGCAGTGTTTGCAGGGAGTGCTTTCAGTCCCGGAAGTGAGGGTGTGCCTGCAGGCTGCCTGAGCAGCACCGCTCTGCTCCTTTCCTTCCTGGGTGGTTTGTTTTGCCTGCAGTGCTTTAGGTGGACCCACGGGGCTCACACAGTCGATGTCTTTAAGGTGGTGGCTCCTTTTTAGACCTTGGGAACACACTTGGGTCCCAGGTAGCTGAGCATCACCTGCTGCTCACCTCTATTAACTGAGCTTCCCCTGGGAAGGCTCCACTGCATACCCTGTATGGAGCTTTCTCTTGAAGTATGTAGGGTTTTTTGCTTCCAAGTGTATTGTTTCTTTTTAAATAACTTCCAAGTGTGTCCTTACAAGGAATATTTGGCACGAGGCAGTTCTGCCTCAAAGATGCCTACTTCTTAACTCCAGTGGAGAAGTGTTACAGGAGGAGCTGCTGCCTGCACGCTGCACTGTGAAAACCAGCAACCCCTTTAGTGTGTGTGTGTGTGTGTTTTTGGGAATGTCTCCACTGTCGAGCACCAAGAGCTAAAAGGAGGAGGTTCACGTGGCTGGGTTGGGGCTTACAGCCGTGGGCTGTCCCGTGTTGCCTCGCTGTTGCGTGCAGGACCCAGTCATGTCACCACACAGGGTTTATTTCTCGAGTTCCTTATCCACCTGGAAGGGGCACGGCCCTGCAGGTAGCTGGTGCGGTCCGCCCAGTTTCTGTCCTGTTCCAGGAACTGTTTGTGAGGTACTCTGAAATTTCTGTATCTCCTTTGAAGTGCAGGGTGTTCTCCATGGACTGCAAGCCCTGCCCAGAGAGCTGACCTTTCCTTTCATAAGTGACTCTTGCACCAATGGTCACGGGGTTTAAGACCAGTCAAGCTCTTGTCCTTTACATGCAGATCAGAATTCCTGGTTGCATCCAGCTGAAGATGTGAGGAAATGGCCATTCTGGAAATCATGGAGCAGCTCCTCCTGTCCTGTACAGCATGGCTTGAAGTGGGCTGCGCGGGGTGCTGCAGGCTCTCTGCTTGTGGAGCTGTGCTTCAGCTGCCTTTCTAACTTGGCCTTAGAAACTCAATTGAACTTCATAAGGCAAGAACAGCCTCGTTGCTGGTGTTATGGCATTGTATAGACAGTGTTTTCTAAGTCCTCCCTTGCTGTGTGAACAGCTGCATGTAGGTTGGGTCTCACAAGAAGAGCAGAAGGACTGAGCCGCTGCTTGTTTCTACTTTGTGAAGTGGAAAAATGAACCCTCAAATCCAAACATACCCTATGTAAAACTAGCGAGTGGCTGTGGTGTCTTGCACTTGTCTCCCCATGTGAGTGCGGATGTCCCTGTCCTCTGCCTGGGCTCTTAGGGGAATGCAGGGAAGGCTGATACAAAGCAGAGCTCTGGTGTGTGGCACGCTGGGAAGGTTGGAAGGAACAGCACTGCTTAGTTTCAGGAGGAAAAAAAAAAAAAGAGGTGTTCCAGTTTACAAATGCCTATTTCAAACTCCTGGTTGCCTGTTGACTTATTTCGTTGCTGCCCCGCTGGACCAGAATCCTGGTGGGGATAATTACTGGGAGGGGAAGCTGCAGTCCGTCAGGTTTAGGTGGTGTTGGACTGTCATGTGAGGGCTCTCCTGAAGAGGCTCAGGTGGGGAGGACCTTCCTGCAAAGTGTGACATAATCCCAGTGACTCTGCCTGAAGTGATGCAGTGTGACAGGAATGTGCGTGAGCAGCTGACTGACAAAGTGGTGCCTTCAGTGGTGACTAACTGGATTAAAACTCCCAGTGGCAGGACGTGCTCCTGTTAGCTGCACGTACACCCTGCTCCTGGGCCTTGTCAAGAATTGCAAAAGCACACTTCAGGCTGAGTGTTTCCTCTTGAGTTTCTTTTCCTCTGGTGGTGGTTGCAGAAAAACTGCAAAGCCACTATGGGCACGACAGGTATGTGCCTCTACAGCACTGACTTCAATTGTGAATTTGAGAGGATGGTTGGGCTCTAAAGCATTGAACTCTGCTTATAAACAGCTGGAGCAGTGCTCCTGACCTCCTTTAAGTGACTTGATTTTTGACCATAGCCTGAGGGGTGTTGGTTACGGCCTCTTTCCTCCAAACACTCTAAAAAGGTCTATCTAAGTAATCATTAAGCCAGACCTGGTTACACCCTGAGTGCTTGGCAGCTTCTGGTGTGTTTTTTCCCCTGATAACGCTAAACCCGTGTCCCTTCAGCCTGACTTGCACTGCGGAGCAGAGCGTGCTTGAGTTATGTCTGTGGTCCTGAAAGGGCTGGTTTGATTCTGAACTAAGGGACCAGCCTTTTGAAAGCAGAGTAAATGACCAGTTCTGGTGAGAAATTTGCCTGCAAAATGACTGTCACATGCAGAAGTAGCAGCGGTGTCCTCTTACTTCTGTAGTAGCTGTACTTGCAGGCAAAAATCAAAGTGTGCCATGTGCAAGGAGCAGCGGAGCACTGCGGAGCACAGTCACGCTGCTCTGATCTCTTGTTTGTAGTGGTCGGATCCTCAGCGATGCGCGGTGACACACAGGTGTTCCAGTCTGCTCCCTTCTTTTGGGAGTGCAGGTGGGAGAGAAAACTAAAACCAGCAGAAAGGTGATGCCGTTCCAGCTGCTCAGGAGGTGGTGTAGGGGGAGGGAGGAACTGAAGGCACAGGTAATGATGCTGCCCTGTGAGTAACGCCATCGTGAGCTGCAGCGACGCGTTTGCTACCATTTAAGACTTATTTGAAGGAGTGGGGAGGACTACAAAGTGGGAAAGGAGAAACTCTCCTACTACTAAAGCTTACGGCAGTCGGTGGAAATGCAAAGTTAAGTGATGGGTAAGCAGACTGCTGTGTGCTTGAGGCAATTCCAATGTCATTCCAATGTTAACACTACCAGAATGATCTTCATAGCGTTAGGTTTCCGTTGTAGCAGTCTGAGAAGCATCTTTTTAGACATAAGGAGCACCTCTCAAGAGCATGACTGATTTTTATGCTCTTGTGAGCCTTAATCCTGTGGTGTTGTGCTTTGTGCTTCCACCCTTGTTTGCTGTGTTAGGGTCAGTGTGTGCTCAGCATGCTTTCAGGCAAGCGGGCCTCGCTGCATGGCTTGGTGGACTTAGTACTGGGATTGGGGAATGTGCCCTGCAGGGCCGAAGCGTTGGGCTCGTGCTGAGGATCGATGAGCATGTGTTGGTCTTGTGAAAGGAAAGGGTAATTTTTAAAATCAATATGCTGGGGGCTTGTAAGCTCTGGGGCACAGTGAATGGGCAATGGAGTATTGCAAAGTGAGAGACTTGGAGACAGATGCATGCAGTGGTGATTTGTAAGGGAGGGATATAAGATATTCAGAAATGGAACAAAAAATGACCCAGTTGTCAATTCTTGTAATGAGGCACGAAGATGCAGTGTTGGTGTTCATCAGTTGGTGCTCCAGGGAACTTGCTGATGTCCTATCACAATGACTCCGAATCACAGAATCATAGAGTGAAGAATGGAATTTTGTAGAATGAAGTCTGAATGAAGAAGACTGAGATCACAGAATGGTAGGGGTTGGAAGCAACCTCTAGAGGTGTTCTAATACAATACAAAGCACAGGGAATAAATCCTTCTCTGTAGCCTTTGACTGGTTCTTTGGTTTGGGGTGCGGGGTGCTGGGGCTGTGATGGCTCTGGGATCCCTCTCTGATCCTTGTTTTTTCTTTCAGATGGAAAGAATGCGAATGGATCCAAGCAGCGCTATAATCGGAAAAGAGAAACTTCATATTCCAAAAATGAGAACTTTTCCAGTCAGTCCCGTCGCTCCAATTCACAGAAAAGCAAAGCTTTTAACAAGATGCCCCCTCAGAGGGGAGGCAGCGGTGGAAGTGGCAGACTTTTTAGCTCTAGTAATGGTGGAAGACGAGATGAGGTGAGAATTGTAATGCAGTATCTCCAAGGCCTTCTTTCTTGGGACGAGAGGATCACTGACCTGCCTAGATAGGTCTTCTGTGCCCAGCTCCTGGGCTGGGAAGGGAAGGAGCGATGAGAGGTGCTGACATCGGTGAGATGCCAGAGTGAGCAGGAGCAGAACCGCCTTGCAACAACAGAAGAGGAGTGCTCTCTGCTCTGAGGGACTTGCAATAAAAAAGAAGAGTAAAACTAGTGGAAATGCCACCTGAGGAATGGGTACCTAGGCAGGCTGTGTACATATCTCATGAAACAAAGGTCCTTCATGAAAATACCTAGTGATAAGAATTTCTAGCTTTTAAAAGTCTGAGATGATTGTATCTAAGCACTTGAGTGTACATATTACATGTGGTAGAGTCATTGGGAAGGTAATCAATTAGCCTTGGTGACAACAAGATGGAGTAAGACCAGACTGAGGCTTCTTATGCTGATGTGGGTGTAAAAACTGGAGATTATTGGTGGTTTTGCATTTATACGGAAGACGCTGGTTTTTCAGTTCTAGTGGATGAGCAGTGCTCCTTACCTTAAGTGCTAACTCTGTCGAAACTCATTTGCTGTCTCTGTCACGTTCTCATTCTCTGCTTCGTTATATGAAAACTAACTAAAACGATCATCTGTGCAAATAGTAATCAAACTTGTACTACTGGCCACCTAAAAGAATATTGTCAGGATCTGAACAACTTTCTTCTGTTATTAACCTTGACTGCTGGGTACTGTTGGCTTGTCCTTGTCATTATGTAGGTTGGTTTTATGCTCTCCTCCGTTTGATCAGTGTGGGGTAAGACCACTCAGTTCTAACTTTCAGATTCTCATGCACTTCTTATGCTGCAGTGCTTGATTTGCGCAACGGGAATGGGAGAAGGTGAGTGAGTGAATGCTGCACATCCTGTACGTAATCATTCATGGGAGCTGGGTATCAACTTGTACTGATGCTGTGGCAGTAAATTCTAGCAAGTTCTAATAAATGCTGTTGTCTCTTAGGTAGCAGAGGCTCAACGGGCAGAGTTCAGTCCTGCCCAGTTCTCTGGTCCCAAGAAGATTAATCTGAACCACTTGCTGAACTTCACTTTTGAACCCCGTGGCCACGCAGGCCATTTTGATGGGAATGGACATGGCAACTGGGGGAAAAGGAACAAGTGGGGACATAAGCCTTTCAACAAGGAGCTCTTCCTACAGGCCAAGTGAGTGGAAGCCTGGCAGGGCTCTGAGACTTCTGCAGAGACAGTAAGCTGTGAGGGATGATCAGCCAGGGAATTGTTTGACCTTGAATACTTGTATTGACTTTTCCAAGGTGAGGTTACCTCTGCTGTGTTTTTAGAGGTCATGACTGTACTTGGAAGGGATAAAAATATATTGTTATCTTCTTTACCCACTGACAAAGTATCTAACTGACTGAGTCCTTTAGAAACGCAGGACTATTTGGCCTTAATTTAGTCTTCCGCCTTAATTTTCCAGCATCGTTTGAGGAATATGACACTCCATTTCGGAAGACCGCTGTAGTTCCCTTATAGAAGATGATAATTTCTTGCAAAAAAGAGCATGTTGAGACAGCAGGGGTAGCAGTTGCTGGATCAAAGCTAATCTGAATGTATAAGTTCCAGAAGCAAAGCCTCTGGCTCTGTTTCTTACATTTTTCTGGAAAACCGCTCTGCCTGGCTCACTGTGGAGTCAGTTTGTGATGCTATTTCTAACTGAAATTAGACAACTTTATTGGTTTTAGTTGGTAGAAGTTAGCAACTGTGTCCAGCAATCTTCTGCTGGACAAAGAAGAAACTGAGAATCCTATGGGATAGTTCTCAAAGAATTTGTAGAAACAACTGAATAGATCATCTGTCTCTTTGCCTTTCCCCAGCTGCCAGTTTGTTGTCTCTGAAGAACAGGACTACACAGTCCACTTTGCTGATCCAGATACCTTGGTCAACTGGGACTTTGTGGAGCAAGTGGTCAGTTGTGATGGGCTAGATTTTTTTTTTCCTTATTAAGAAACTCAGCCTGTTTTTAACTGTTTCTTTGTGATGTTACGTAAAACTCAGCTGTTTCTGAGCTTGAGGCCTCTTCTGTCACTCCCACAATACTGGGAAAGATCTGTCATGGAATATGTTATGAAGTACTTTGACAGGAAAAGAGAAGTGCTAAAATCTATTAGGAAAATTAGCAGTTTCTTCTCTCTTTCGCAGATGGGAGCTCATCAAAAATAGTATCTGACATTCTGTAGATTCAGTCCTTGTGATCAAGATATTAACAGAAAACTTGGGCATGAGTCCATGAAAGAGGACTGGAGTATAGAATTTTAAAGAATTATCTTGTGCATAGGTGGCCCATCTTGCCTAGCAACAGAGTGGAAAGTCTCTTGATAATTGTGGCCAGAATTTCAGGTTGCCTCAAGTAGAAACTTAGAGTCTGCAGAGACTAGTTGTGGTGAATCATGTAGCTGGCAGGGAGGTGTGCTCACTGTTACGTGGCCCTGAGAGATCTGAAAAATCAGATGCTTGTTTGACTGTTTTGTCTCTGCAATGTACAGATGTTAACAAAACATCTGACTAAACTAGTGTGTTCATGGAAATAGGTAAGTTCAGTCTCTCGGTTAAACAGGACCGCACAAGTGTGCTGGTGTAAGTGAAGTGACAGAATTACTTTACTGTCTTCTCCATATTTGAATTCAGATGATGTTGCTTACTCTTAAGAGATGACAAAAATGAGGGAAAACATTACAAGAGTTGCTTATTTAATGTCATTAGAGTAAAAATACCAGATGGGTGACTTTGAAGGTTATTCAGTGTACAGACTGAAAGTGTTTAGTTCACAGTGTACTTAATTTCATGATAAATAAGCAAAACCTAAAGAGCTGGAAGATTAATATCTTAGAGTAGATCTTACAGGTGGTATAGTTTCTGTGCTACAGAATTATTTCCAAGGCTGTATAACTTGTACTGTTTTCTCGTGTGCCATTTCAGCGCATTTGTAGCCATGAAGTGCCCTCTTGCCCAATCTGTCTGTACCCACCTACAGCAGCAAAGATCACCCGCTGTGGGCATATCTTTTGTTGGGCATGTATCCTTCACTATCTCTCCCTGAGTGAAAAGACCTGGAGCAAATGTCCTATTTGTTACAGCTCTGTTCACAAGAAGGATCTCAAGAGGTGAGATGTTACTTATTAAGTGATAGATCTTTTGAAAGGTTACTTTTCCCCTGCTAACCTCTTCCTTGCCTTGCAGTGTTGTTGCTATGGCAACACGTCAATATGCAATTGGTGATGTCATTACAATGCAACTGATGAGAAGAGAGAAAGGTGTTCTGATAGCACTGCCCAAATCTCAGTGGATGAATGTGGTGCAGCCTGTTTATGTTGGAGGTGAGTGTATCTGAGTCCTGGTGGTTGCCATCCTGCTCCTAATGGTGACTAGGACTTATCTAGAGAAGATTTCCCATGGCATTGCTATGCTCACATCTTAAGATAGTTCAGAACACAAAGCGTGAGTTTTAGCATCTGAAAACCGTAATGATCACATCTCAGTAATAAGCTTTCTATTTACACCTCATTATTTGTAAGACTTTAACTTGTGTTCTGTTTCCCTTCAAGTTATTGCACTGCAGACTCCTGCCTTCTCAATTTTTGTTATTAGTTTTGTATGCATTTTGTATTGTGCAGTCACTGGTGTCACTCTTGCTGCTATTTTTGGTTCTTCGATGTCCTTAACTTCTTTTGCCTTCTGGCTCCTCATTCTGCAGCTTAGTCTCTGTGTCTAAACTATTTCAAGGATGTATTTTTCAACAAGGTTTTCATCATCTTTGCTTATCAGCTGAGATCTGTGAACGATTCGGGGAAATAGTCAAAATTATTGCAAACCTATTCCAAACATCTGTTGCCTGACTTCTTCAGTTTTCTCCAGTCAAGCAATGTGACTATTACATCATCTTCATATCTGTTAGCATCGTGAACATTTTTGAACTGGAGAAATGATTTTTACTTACTGTTACAGTTTTGTGGGCTGTCTTGGCTTGCTACATTTTGCAGCCACGTTTGTGAAGAGCTGCATGCATTTAAGCTCTCTGTAAAAAAGTCAAGCCTCCTAACTCATGTTGAGTACCGAGCACACAGAGTGTGCGCTTATGTGTCCCTCAGTCCCTGAAAATGAAGGACTTCAATACAAAATAACAAATTCTTTTATAAAAATCCAGTACAGGATTTGAGATCATTCCAAACCCAGAAAGTTCAGCATTCCTGGCGTGTTCTGTAGAGAAGGCTCTTCAGAGGTTGGACTCTTAGGAGGCAGGGAATATGGACTGTACTAGTATGTGATGCTGTGCTTGCTGTGAAGTTTATAGTTAAGCACTGTAGTAACAAGATGACTACATTTTGCTTAACTTGAAATTTAGTTTATCCACGATTTCTGCTGTGCTTCCTGTAAAAAAAAAAAACTAATAACATTCTGCACAGGTTTTGAATACATAAGGGTTCATGAGCTAGTTTGAGGCAAAACAGATGTCACTTTTGGGAAAGTGATCAGTTGCAGTATCTGAGTATACAGAGCTGAGGAAGAAGATGCAGACTGGATTTTCAGAAAGCTGTGATCACCTAGGGCTTCCACAGAGAAGAAGCTTGGACTTGGTTTTTTGATGCTTAGCAACTAAGTGGTGAACTGGCAGATTGGAAGTGGCAGAACAACTGCTATGTCTCTGTGTAGCAGGCAGCGGTTTGGCACCAGCTTGTGTCATCAGTAGTTTGACAGTAAGATGCAGAGTTTGTATAAAACTCTTTATAAATATTGTAAACTTTGCAGTGGATTAACTCTCAAAATTGAGTAGTAATGAACCTTCAGAAGAAACTGTAGTTCCTGATGCCAGTTCAGACTGGTGCCTCTACATGAAGATGCTAATGGTTTGGTGCTCCTTCTGTTAGATGACCAGCACAGTCAGTATTCAAAACTGCTTCTGGCATCCAGGCAGCAGGTCTTGCAGCTGGTGATTCTGGAGGAGAAAGCAGCATTACTAAAGCAGTATGAGGAGGAAAAACATACCCCGGAGGCGTGCTTTATTGAGGCGGCCATCCAGGAGCTGAAGGTGAGAACCTTTTCAGATGTTTCTAGTAACATTATTTTTAACAGTACGCTGAGCATTTTATGTTCTGCTGCTTAGGTGGTTGTGTGTGATAATTCTGGTCTCTGTGATTTACGTAGCAAGGTGATGCTTGCTGCTAGAGTAGCAATATGAATCTTGGAGGAGACTATAGCCTTTGGGCTCCAGGTACCTTGTGCCTTCAAGATAACAGAACACATCTTATTAAATGGTATTCCTTCCAAAAATGTGGAGGAGTTCTTTCAAAGGAAGATAGTTTTCCCTTTTGAGTCTAGTAATTTCTGGGATAAATTCCATCAGACAAACATGAGCAAACCTGTAGAATATTTGTATTCAGAGCCTTTAGGTGCCCTAGAGACAGGACCTCTCTTCAACGATCAGTCTTTGTCACAGAAGAACTGTAGATCTGTGAAAGCCTGAAGTATAAGACAAGGCTGGAAATAATTATGGTGATGGTCTCCTGGCTAAAATAGGAAACTGAAACTTGTTCTGTTTGGATGACCTGCAGGAGCGAGAAGCAGCGCTCTCTGCTGACCAGGATAAAAACAGTGGCATTGCTGGAATTAGTGCAGCTGTGGAGGAATTGGTCCTAGACAGCTCCAAATCTATGGAGCCTGCAGTTTCCCAAGAGAAAAAGGTGAGTGACAGCTCTGTTCAGGCAGATCTTGTTAATATCTTGTTCTGCCCCTTTATGCTGCAATGCAAAGTGAGATGGTACCCGATTTTTGCAGAGGTGATCATCTTTTGAAGGGGATGATGTGGTACTAACTGTATGTTCTCTGCTGTGATAGTGTGGTGTGGAGTATCTCTCTGCCTTTGACGAGGAGCTCATGGAGCCTTGCTCTGATGTGGCGAGTTCATTTTTGCCTCCTGTTGAATCAGAAGAGGCAGTGGTGAATGAAGAGGAAATGCATGAGGTGGATAACATAGGGGAACCTGAAGTCAGCACTACAGGAGAATCAAATCCAGCTGAAACGAGCTACCAAGAGTCTAAAGAAACAACTAGCAGTGGACATCTGAACAGCTCTCCTTTTTACTATTTCTATCAAGGTCAGTGCCATGAAATCCTGGAATCATGGGGCAGAGATGCCTCCTTTGGGACATCTGTCACTTCCTTAGATTCAGCTAAATTCTGTGAAATACCACTCCCACACCCTCAGGAAGGAGCTTTAGTTTCATTACTGTTGAATGGACTGAGGTGGGGAGAAGGATGTTAATTTTTAACAGGCAAAGAACAACTGATGATGTCTTGTCTTATAGCGGAGGATGGACAGTGTATGTATCTTCACCCTGTGAACGTTCGATGTCTTGTTCGTGAATATGGCAGCTTGGAGAAGAGTCCAGAGAAGATAACTGCAGCTGTAGTGGAGATAGCTGGCTACTCAATGACAGAGGTAATAATTTCATTTTCATGTTTTAGCAGTTTGATCTTTGTAGCTGATAGGTGAGACATGTCTCTTTAGTAACGGATGGATAGGCGTGTTCATCTGTGAAAGGCATCTGTGTAAGGTGCAATACTTCAAGTTGGTTTTGGTAAGAAGACTGCCATTTAGCTTGCTTTCTTCTAGGAGCTAGGAAGCTTTAGGAGTAAGAGAGTTGCAAGCTTAACATTGGTTTGTTCTTGAAGCTATCTTAAAAAATTTTTCTCATAAAATAATGTATCTTGAACTAGGCACATTGTCATCTTTCTGAACTCGAAAGGGTTCTCTCCCTCTGTCTTGAACAAGCAATTGTTTCTGAGCATCAGGAGTAGAGGTGGGATGTAACGTAAACTAAGAGCAACTTGAGTGTTGGAGATAAGGAGCACTTCAAGGCAGTGAAGGTGTTTAAGGCACTGAAGTTCTAGAAGAGGGGCTGAATCTTGAATTCCTTTTCCTTGGATAGGCTACTGTAAGACCTAGCACGTGCAATAACAGTTACATGTAATTCCTAAGTGTCTGTCAAAGTATGTGCTTGAGTAAGAATGGATGCAGAGATTGGTGAGTTCTTTCTGCTCTGCAAGGAAAAATAGAAAAATAGAAAACTCAGCTTCTTTCAATCAAAGTGGTAGTTGGCAGTCAAAAGAATTTAAAAGCAGAAAGCAAGTTTAGCCTAGTGCAAGAAGGCTGGTGTTGTAGAATTTTATTCCGATAATGTGAAAAGAGAGGAATAACAAAAATCAGTAACTGAACTGGAATAACTTTATCCAAGTACGGATGTGATATAGTAGTTATTGGAGATCTTGGAGTATTTGGTTTTGACCCAAGGCATCATTCACATGTCTGCAGTTTATAAAGTGATTACTGTGTCACTGTGCTGTCTTTTTGTTTGCTTTTCTGGTTCTTTTTCCCTCCTTTGATTTGAAGGGTGGGCATTCAGTCTCCACCACTGTTGATCAGTATGGCAGCCTCTGGGCATTTCTGCGATCATTTATCTGCCTTTTTTTTTTTAATCAGGAAATAAGACAGCGTCATCGTTACCTCTGTCACTTGCCCCTCACGTGTGAGTTCAGCATTTGTGAACTAGCTCTGAAGCCACCCATCGTCTCTAAGGAGACCTTAGAGTTATTCTCAGGTTGGTACTGCCTTTCGAATAGTCTCTGTCTTCATCTGAGGATGAAGTGGGGAGTAGTTCCTATCCCTTAATAGCAGGAAAAAAGAACAAAAGTAGCAGCTTTACTCCTGTTGCATCAACTGTCTGGTGACTGCTAGACAGAACAACCCAATTCACTGCTGTAATGACAACAATTATACAAAGAATAAAAAGGCCTGACTGCTTGGTAGAGCATATGTTGTTTGTAAGCATGTCTTGTTACTAATGTGTTATAACTGAACACATTGTTCACAAAGCTGGAAAAAGCGTTGCCAAAGCATCGGTGTGGTTCTTTGACATCCAATGTGTGTTGCTCTTAGATGACATAGAAAAGAGGAAACGCCTGCGCCAGAAGAAAGCTCGTGATGAACGGCGTCGTGAACGCAGAATTGAGATAGAAGAGAACAAGAAACAGGGCAAATGTAAGTTTTGCTTGAGCATAACTGGTGGATTCACAGTCACCTGTAGTTGCTGAGCTGATGTCCTGAGCTGCAGGATGAATTGTAAGGCCTTTTGTTTGTAGTACGTACTTAGAAATTGTTCCTAATACATTGTAATCTTCTTCTATAGAGTGAAAAAGTGTTTAAGCCAGGTATTAAATGATGTTATGCAGTTCCTGCATACTTTGCACATGATGGGGGAGAGAGGGTGTTTGAGGGCACAGCTATCTCCATCCAGCTCTCAGGATTCTTGATTTTCTGTTTTTATAGTATAGGATGGAAAGTGTAGAAGGGGGAGGGTGGGGAGTGAGGGGAGGAAAGCCTGGAAGCTGCTTCCATCCAGCAGCACTGCTTGTAACGGTATCTAAACTAGAGGATGGAACGAAAATTTCAGTTGGCATCTCCTAGCATCCTGAAACAACTTGCATATTGACAGTTTCCCCCCACACTGTGTACTGCTTTAATTCAGAATCTCTTTCTAGATCCAGAGGTCCATATTGCTTTGGAGAATCTGCAGCAGTTCCCTGCTTTTTCCTCTTGCCGTGGAGGAACTACCAGCACTGATCATCAGAGCTTCTGTCTGTCTCCTCTTGGCAGAAGCCCTGTTTTTCAGACAGGTGAGCATCTGGAAAAACATACTCCGTCTAGCTCTTGGTCATTCTCCAGGGATCTACTGCTCGGGCTGTCAAGCTGATCCTCCTTAATACTGACCAACGACTACTGCTCCAGACTGCCTACAACATGATGCACAAAAGACTAAGACTGCTAAGAGAGCTTTTTACTGCCTCTACTGTAGTGACAATACCTACACTGTAGTTACACACCTTTTAAATCTTTGCTGATGCAGAAGAGAAGAAAGGGAGTGGGATTGGGGAAAGACAGAGAAGCGTGTGTGCTGGGAAAACACCACTGGCATTTTTTTCTTTCTATTCTCTCCATCTTCCCCACATATTGCAGTAAAACATAACTGGTAAGCGCTCAGATTGTTGTCTGGTGATGCTTTACCAAATGTTTTATCGTGTAGTTCATAAAAAACATTAAATAGAAGTGATTCTTAAATGCTGTTTTCAAAACAAGCAAACAAAAACTATCCAGAAATGAATTAAAAAGAAACAAAACACCCCACAAACCTTGCTTAAATTTAAATATTGAGGAAATTTAAGAGAGTTCCCGCTGTGTGATTAATGAACAAAACTGGTGAGACAAATATGATGTATTACTGAAGATAGTAAACCCCTTTATTTCTCTTCCATGCTTGTAAGCTGATAATAAATGCCTTTACCAAATACAGTTGGCTTTAATTAAGTTTCTTTTCTGGATAGAATCTATTCCAACTCCACTGTCACCTGCTGCCAGCCAGTTCAGCCCATCACTTTGTGGGAGTTTAGAAGAAGACTCTCCATTCCCATCCTTTGCCCAGGTAAGCCACATAGCAGAGTAAATTTTGTCAGCACTAATTGTATTTTAGTTGAGGATAAGTCTGAAAACACAATTGCTGCCCCCAAAAAACAATGTGGGATAAATCTTCAGGAGATAACGTAGGGTTTGGGGGCTGGATGGGTTCCTAGATTTTCTTGCCACTTAAGGCATATGCAGGATTGTTCTGATGCATGGGATTTAATCAGATCTTGTAACTTCTTTGATAGATGTTGAGGGTTGGAAAGGCAAAACCTGAAGCATGGCCCAAACCTGCTCCAAAGACAAGAGGTAAGAAAACTTGATGCTACTATGGTTTTTTTTGTGTGTCTAAATCTTAAGAAATTGTAGCTTCACAAGAAACATCTGGAGTGTGGAGAGGCACTGTGGAAGTTCTGTGCAGCCCTCTCCTTTCCTTCCTTTCAGATGAGAACACTCTGGCGCTCCCTGTGCCAGTGGATAGTGATGGAGAGAGTGACAGCTCTGACCGCATACCTGTGCCCAGCTTCCAGAATTCTTTCAGCCAAGCTATTGAGGCAGCCCTGCTGAAACTGGACAAACCATCCACAGCTGATCATTTGTCAGGTAAGGAGGGGAGGCCTCAAAACATTCTGAAATAGGAAAAAATGTATATTTCTCATTTATAATGCTTAGTCCTATGCTTAGCTTTGGTTTCTGTTTGGAGAGTGCATTGAGTGGTGGAGAAATGGAGGGGAGGGGCAGGGAGTTTCAGTGAAGGTGAGTTTAAGCTCCCATTACAGCGTTTTTTGGACATGGATAAAAGCAGTACCTAGGGTCTGCCATTGAAACAGTAACTTTAGAATCAGGCCTGTTCATAGGTTTGTTTTAGGTGTGATCATCTCCCTTCGTGTGTCTGCAGTAACTTTTTTTTTATAGTTACAACTAACTGGTAGTCAGTGAGTTGTCAGGAAATCTCACAGACTGGTGTAGAAAGCATTTAGGCTAGGGAAAGACCACTTATCATTTCCTGTGTGATATTCCTGTTCCATGAGAAGAATGACAGTATCATTTTAATTCTTCACAGAGGAAAAGGGAGGCAAGAAAAGAAAGAAACAGAAGCAGAAGCTACTGTTCAGCACCTCTGTTGTTCACACAAAGTGATTCTGCTATTCAAGAGAAGTTTCCTCTCCTGGTTTTCTTTTCATTTTGCTTTGTTTTGCTGCTATAGTTTAAGTATTTAAATTTGAACAGACTAAAATTGTTTTTCCAAGGCTTCTAGGGGGTTCAGGAGGAAACCACGACAGTGTATGTTGAAGTAAGATCTTTTTATTCCAACTTACTGACTTGGTTTATACTGAAACAAAGTTTTTTAAAAGAAATAACCTAGAGACCATTCAGCCATGGCTTCTAGTCTGTACCATGTCAGTTCTTTTGGCCTAACAAGCAGTATGAAAGTGTTCACATCTGTATGGTACTGCTGGAGTGCTGCAGTATGTCTAAGTGAAGAGGCAGAGAGCCTTTACCTTCCCTGAGGTATCCATGGACAGAAGTCTGTCTGATTGTGACAGTGGTACTGTTTCAGTAAAGCTGTTAAACTGCTCTCTTTGGAAACTGGTTTCCTCTGCACTGGGGCAAAAGAGCTTCCTGGCTTTAAAGTGTTAGCTGCTATCTGTTCTTTTTCTAAAGAGCAAGAATTCCTCCTGTTCTCCTGGCTTTGAAAGACTTAAAGCTGAGGTGAGTGTAAAGCAAGACTTGGCTACTTGGTTTTGAAGTGACTGTTGCAGAAATTGTGTAGTTCAAAATGCATTCTGGCACTAGTGGTAGAAGGAACTCCTGGCTTATCTCTGTTGTTCAACTCTGTTTTCATGTGGGTGAGTGAGGCTGCTAATTTTTCTTCCTTTTGCCAACCATGGCAGACAAATTCTTTGTAACCCAATCAAACCCAATCATTTAGAATAAACACTCCACTCTAGGGCTCTTGGTAACTAGGTGAATGATGTTTTGACACTGGCTGCTCTTGGAGGAACAACTGATAGCTGGAGTCTATAGACGCTTTTATTGCCCAGCAAGAAACGTGGGTCTCTTGCACTGGCATAAGGGCCTGTATCTGCTTGGTTCTGGGATGTGAGTTGATCTGTACGAAGCACCGCGGGCTATAAACACGCCTCTTCTGGACCCCTCTTCCCTCTTTCTTTGAGTGGTTGCATTCTGCACTGCTTGTGGTTTGATTTGAAGCTAATGAGTTAAGTGGTGTGGATTTTGTTAAGTAAAATGAACTGTAGGTGTAATGTACCAGTCAAGGCCAACAGTTGCAATAAATCATATGCGCACACTTCCAATACTGCAAACTTCTTGAGCTCTAAATTGAATGATTATATCAACATGGAGCATGACACCACTTCCAGTAATACATTCAAATCTTAGAATCCTACTGAGAGATTTCCTTTCAGGGAGCTGGTACAAGGTATAACCTAACTTACAGGGCAAGACTGACAAGGTATCTCCTGTTGTGTTCAGCCCCACCTGAACCGAGTGATCTGCCTGCATTCACAAAGGTTTTGAAAAGCTTTACGTGCTTCCTGTAACAAGCAGAACGTGCCCTCTTTCTTCTACACTGTGACTGATCTGAGCAGAGAAGCTGTGTGTCTGAGACTTATAATTAGGTGTTCTCACACCACTGATAGATTCATATGTTCTCACACCGCTGTCTTAAAAGAGTCTGTTAGTTCTATTGGTGCTTCATTTCAAAACAGGAGGCTCCTTGTATAGGTGCTTCCTCAAGGCACTTGGGGGTGTGGGTAGGTGAAGCTAGTACCAAAGAGCACAAAACACTGCAGCTGTAAACCAGAAAGAAGGGGGAGATTGGGGAGCTAAAGAATGTTCCTGTTACTACAGGAGAATAGAAGAAACACTTGCAAAGCATTCTCTGAAAGCAGCCTAATTTCATACTTGGTCACAATTAACTACATTTGTTGGAAAGAGCACAGCTTGTCAAGAGAGTGCAAAGAAACCAAGTGCCTAGAAGTGGTACCACAGTTTGTTGTTAATGCTTCCAACGCATCTTGGAAAATTATTGGTGAGGGCACAGAAAGCCACTAAATAAAAAAAAAAAAAAAATTGAGTATGCAGTTAATTGTTTTCACAATACTACTGTTTCATACTTGTAACAGTCATTTTAAGCCATGGAACAGGAGTAACTACCTAAGTGTCTAACCTTTCTGTGTTGTTTATTATCTCCTATACTGTTACAGTCAAGTTTTGTTTGCATTGGCAAGAGAGGAGTTGGAGCTGGCGCAGCTCACCTCCCATCTCACAGGCACTCAAACAAGGGAAGTAATGCAGGCAGGGAATGCTGTCCCTCATGCAGGGGCAGTCTCTGTAGGACAGATCTTCAAGCTGTATCTTGTTTTCCTATGGATTCAAGAGATGCAACCAGCAATGCTACTTTTCTGTAACTGATTGGTGTAACTTTAATAAATATCTAAGCAGTACTTGTACCTATGAGTTTTAAAATGGGTTGGATGGAGCTGAGCCTTGAAGTTCTGCTTTGTGTCCCCTGTAGTCTCTACTCCTGTGTACACAACTGTTGCTTTTGTGACTCAAAGCAGCAGGCAGCCCTTTGGGTAACAGGTGCACTTGATAAGCTCAAAAACCTTTAGTTACTGCTCTCTGTACTGAAGGAGCATAACTACGTTCCTTTTCTGTGCCAACTGCCTAAAGCTCACTCCTACCTCAGCGTGAAGATCACATGGAGCCCCTGTGCTCCTCAGGAGCACCCAAGGTAAACTCCTGGAATAAAACGGCCACAAAACCTACTTAAGTGTAATTTTTGTGTTTTTTAAATGCATTTTATTTAAGAGAAAGTGGAATGGAGAAATGAATGGAGAAATGGTCAGGTACTTTTCCTGTCCTTTGCTTTACTTAATACAGGAGATAATTAGTATCAGCCTGATAATTACAGGTACAGAAGAGAGGTGAACAAGTAGGACTCAGTCTGTCTCTGTGCCATCTTCCTCCTCCTCCTCCCCGCTCTGGGGCTGCTCTTCTGCCAGGGAGCAGCTCAGCACCGACTGCTGCACGCACTGCCTCTCTGCTGCAACAGAGAGGTGACAGAAGGTCGCTGCGTGATCTCTTTGTGCTGGAGCATCCCCAGCTGCTGAAGAAGGGCTCAGGAACCTAGCAGTAGCCCTGCACATCCCGAAGCAGCTGTGGGACTCGGGGTGGCTCTGCAGGGACCTGGCAGTGGTGCTCACCTTCACTTGTACAGCTCTGCAGCAGTAGCTGCAGCTGCCTCCTGTTGTGCTGAATGAGGAACTTCTGACACGTTCTTATCGTCCCTGGGGGAGCCGCAGGGACACCGTGTAACGACCGCTGAATCCAGGTGCTATTTCACCACCCAGAAGCGCTCCGATGGTGCCTGTACCGCACAGNGATGGCGTCCCGCACGGCGAGGCCCAGCGCCCGCTCCTCGATGCACTGCCGGCACCGCGGGTCCTCCGAGAGCACCTCGCACAGCACGTACCTGCCGGCGGGAGACGGTAAGCGGCCTGGGACGGCGGACCCCGGCCCCCGCCGCCGCACCTCACCTGTTCTTGAAGCGCACCATGCCGCCGCTTCTCTGCGCCGGACGGACGTCGCGCTCAGCCAATGGGCGAGCAGCCTCCGCGCCCCGCGGCCAATCGTCGCCGCGCGGGGGCGGGGGAAGTGGGAGGACTTCCCGTCCTCCTCACACTGTGGCCCCGCCCTTTCCTCTCTCAGCGGCCGGTGGGGCACGCCCATGCGCCCTGCTCCCCTCCCCTCCAGGGCCGCGCGGGACGGCCCCGCCGCCTCCCAGCAGCCCCCGCGCGGGGGCGCGCGAGGCGCAGTGGCAGCGCTGTGAGGGGAAGCGGGGCCGCGGGGCCATGAGGGGCGGCAATAGGGGCTGGCGCTTTGCCAGCAGGGCTCTCCGGGAGTTAACGCGTTTATGTCTTACAAGACGGGCTTTGCTCGTTTGGCNTTCACCACCCAGAAGCGCTCCGATGGTGCCTGTACCGCACAGGGTCTCCCACCCTGCCAGGAGGGCTCCGGGCCGTACTCACCCCCCACGTGCAGCACCCGCAGCGCGCAGGGGAAGCGCTGCCCGCGCCCCTCCAGGTGCCGCACGAGCGGCAGCGAGGAGCTCAGCAGCCGCTGGCAGTCCCTGCGGCAGCGCAGCAGCGCGGTGCCGGTGTAGGCGTTCAGGTACTTCACTGCGGGCAGGACAGCGTCAGCGCGCGGCTCCCCCGCTCCCCCTTCCCCNGGGAAGTGGGAGGACTTCCCGTCCTCCTCACACTGTGGCCCCGCCCTTTCCTCTCTCAGCGGCCGGTGGGGCACGCCCATGCGCCCTGCTCCCCTCCCCTCCAGGGCCGCGCGGGACGGCCCCGCCGCCTCCCAGCAGCCCCCGCGCGGGGGCGCGCGAGGCGCAGTGGCAGCGCTGTGAGGGGAAGCGGGGCCGCGGGGCCATGAGGGGCGGCAATAGGGGCTGGCGCTTTGCCAGCAGAGCTCTCTGGGAGTTAACGCGTTTATGTCTTACAAGACGGGCTTTGCTCGTTTGGCTGCGTCCCGTCTGCCCCCAAGGCTCGTCGTTTTGCCTCAGTGATGTGACCCGACTTCCTCGGGGGGCTCTCGCCCTCCGTTACCTCACGAACTCCAGCGCCGGCGGCTCAGCGCTGCGGGCGCGGAGCGCTCGGGCTGTGCCCTGCTTTCAGTGACTGCGCTGGCTGAACGCGGCCGACATCGCTGGGGGACACCGGAGCGGTCCCTGCAGCCGCGCTCGGGGCCGCTGTGGCGGGGCCCTCATGGCTAATTCAGAGCGGAAACATCTCCTTCCACGGCCTCAATTCCGCACCGAGAGCAGCGATAAAGGCAGTGGAAATCCTGTCCTGGTGATAAACTTCTGCCCTCTGAAACGTGCCCGCCTGCTGCCTCTCCCCCGGCTCCCTTCACCACCCTGTTTCCAGCCGTGTTTTCCCGAGAGCTGCTTGGGGAGATAGAAGCACAGAGTCCGGTGGCAGAGGCTGAGACCTTTTCTTTCAGGCCACGCACAGAGGGACGCGGAGGTTTGTCGCAGCGGTTCCCGATGACAGAGGCTGCCCTTGCCCATGGCTGTGCAGTAGCATCCCCCTGGGACCTGTCCTCTACTCCACTCCTCTGCTCCGCTCCTCCGTGCAGCGAGTTCCCAGTGATAAGCTGTTCCTGCACCTTTCAGCGGTATCAAAGACACAATCCTGTCAATGTTCCCATGTGGTTTCGCTGTGGAACAGCCCTGGGCCTCCCAGCATGTCTGCAGAGCTGTTTGCCCACAGCCTGTCTGGTGGCATTCCCGTTCGTGCCTTCCTGTGTTCGGGTTGCGTTTGTTCGTGCCCTCCTTGTTCCCTCTTTTTGCAGAGGCACAGCTGAGGCTCTGGCAGGCAGCCCACGTGAGTGTGCTCTGCCCCTAATCCAACAGGACGTGTGCACTGTGCATGCCATGGGCTCGGCCCTGTGCACAGTGAAAGCCTCAGTTTTTCGGTCCAGAAAGCTGATTAGGAGAGACACGGTGCAAAGAGAGAGCAGTGTTGTGAGAGAACCCTGTCCTGCTTCATTTCACGTAGGATATAGCCCTTCGTTCCCTGTTGTTGGTTTGGATGATGCACAGAGCAGCCCTGAGCCACCGCAGCTCCCTGCAGACAGTGCTCATGTTAGTACAAGGCGTGCAGATCTGGTCAGGCTTCGTGGTTTGCTGAGCTGACAGCGCGGGGCTAATAGATTCTAACACCTTCACATTTGTTTTCTTTCCTCCTCTCCCTGTCCTCTGCAAGGTTTGCTGTATTGATTTGTGTCAGCTATTCAATAAACGGTCGCAAGTGATGCTGAGTCATGGTCAAGGTGGGAAAGAACTGTCTCCTAAGGAAAGATCAGAGAGAGAAAAATTCAGAAAACGCAATTTGAGTTGAAGAGCGGTTCAAGAGAGCTGCCAAGAGAGAGGATGGATGTCTCTCCTGCCGACCTGGAGAGGCAGTACAGCCTTGGAATAGCTTATCAAACAGAAATGATGGAGGTCAGAGTGTGCTAGGACAGGGGGAAGTAACATGCACTCCAGATGCATTAGAGATGATTTATAAAACAATTTGAGAACTTTGGATAGAAGGTTCTTAATGAGTACGTAAAGAATAATGGCTTCGTCGATGATTGTCCAACAATGGGGGGAATCCAATAAACTCCTGGGCTGAATTTTTCTGATCTCAATCTGCATAGTGATTTTATTTCAAGAATAATACAGTAAGGGCTGCAAATGGCTGATATTAATCTGTTTTAGAGTGCAGGACAAAGCATGTTTCAGGATCCTTTGGGTCCTGTGTTGCTGTCACTGCCAGATACTTCAGGGGCCTCAGAGGATTCCCTGTTGAGGATTTCTTCCATCCGTATCCTGTAGATCCTGCCCAGATCCTGGCAGTCCTGTAGGCTGTCATAGATCTGAACTCAAAGCTGCTGATGTGTATTGGGACGATGAGTTTGGGGAGCAGATGCCCAATTCACCTAACCCGAGCTGTGAGCTGCGCTGAGCAGCCGGGTGCCCTAAAGCTGTCAGAAATGGTCAAGGGGGTTTGGAGCCCAACTGCTGTTTCCTGGCTGATCTGGAGTGCAGAATGGGGCTAGGAAATGGGTGAGGTTACATCTGCTGTAGGAAGGGAGTTCCGGGCTCCTCTGGAAGTACCGAAGGGATGCTGAGGTCTCCTTCCCTGGTGTTGGTTTGTCTTTGTCCCTCTCGCCTGTCTTTGCTGTGTGTGGTGGTAGGCATGTGGAGGGGCTGTTCCCAAACATGACTTGACATTTTACTTGAACATCTAGACCTTCGTCTTGGATTTACACAGCATCTGTAATCTCCAGATTATGGGCTGGATCACATTTGTTTTGTGTAGAATTAGTTGTGCTAATAAGCTGCGATAAGCATCGTGATCAATGCGCACCTTTTGTTGTATGCAGCCAGCTCTTAGAATTTAGGTTTTGCTGTAATTAAATTACAGCGTATGTGTTCACTGAAAAGCCAGGTATCAGTCAGTGAATCTTTGCGCTTTTTTTAGATTGGATGTTTGCATTTTGTAGATGAGGAAACTGAGGTACAAAGGGATTCAACAAATTGTTCGTAGTAAACAGCTGTCAGATGGGAGATGGGGAACAAGGACATAATGCAAGCAGAGGGAGCCAGCATGTGAGAGCATATTGTGTTGGAGTATCAGCCTTGTATGCTGCTCACACATCATGTAGCCAAGTAATTAATTACATTCTGGAGTAAAATTAGGATGTGCTGGTGCTCCATTCCTGTGATACCACAATTTGATCTTCCTTGCATGGCCAAAACCATGATGTTGCTCCCCCCTGGAAGCACTGAACTGATCTGCCATCAGGTGTGGCATCAGGGTGACAACTGTGTTTTGTTCCACTGTATGCACATTGCATCCCCACATAACCCTGCAGTTGAACGCAAAACAATCTGGCTAAAATTAAAACTGCTTCTTAAATCCTCTGTCTGATGCTGCCCGAAGCTTTTTGTTCAGTTTATCTTCACAAGGTCACTGAGACAGAAGAGTGCATTCTGTAAGCGTGTTGGCCTGGAGCCTTTCATGTAGATGCTTTCACTTAACATTTGGGATGTGTTCCCTCTCCCTTCAGTCCCTTCCTTTTTGCTCTCTCATTTTCTATCTCTCCACTCCTCTGTTTTTAGCTCAGGAGCCCTCAGATCAATGTTCTTAGGAATAAAACTGTCCTTTTTTTATCACCTCAACATATAATCACTAATCATAGGCTTTCTCATTTGTTAATCATTAAAACCTCCTTTAGCTGAAGTAGGGTGTGTTATTTTATGATCCTTTACGATTTTTATATTTTCTCTGCAGTCCTGAGAGCCCTTTCCTTGTCCGTGGGGGCAGAGCTGAGGCAGCTCGGGGTTGCTGGGGGCTGGGTGCAAAACCACATCTTTGGTCTTCGAGGCAGATTCTGTTTCTGCATCTTTTAGTAGCTCACAGCATGATCTTGGACTACTTACTTTAGATCAAAATATTAAATTCACTATTTTTTTTGTTGGAATAGTCGAGAACAAGAACGCTCTGTTCAGATTAATGGTGACTTGAGAGGCCTCCCAAGAGACCAGAAATTGGAAGCTACTTTGGAAGATTGAAGCCGAAGATTAAGATCTGCTGAAGGGTATGTCTGAGTCTGGTGCTTGCTGCCTGGGATAGACCAGAGAGGGAATTAGGAGCCCTCTCTCCCCGTACTGCAGAAACCAGTGTGAGTGCAAACAGGCTTTGTGCCAAGCAAGAAGCTGGCCCTAACTTCTGAGCATCATTGCCTCCTGCTCTGCAGTGGGAATTATTGCAAATCCTTTATGCAGGTGTGTGTTAAAAACGGGTAACATGCCCACTAGAATGTTGTTAATTAGCAACATAGTAAAACTGCTTCTAAAAACAAAATCTGTAGGCAGCGCACTTTTCATTTGCAGCAAGCTGCTGCAAGAAGCAAACAGCTGGTTCTGAACTCGTTACTTAAGGCAGAACCTAATATTAGTTCAGATGGTTCAGGATTCTCTTTGCTCTTTCCTTTCTGCATTAGAGAACAGCGCGCTGCAGACCACAGAGGTTATGGTGTGATCTGCTGTGTGAAGAAGCCACACTTAAAGCCTCCTTAACAGGGATATTAAGATGGATTAATTATTCTTTGTTCTGGTCTCTGAAGATAAAGGGTAATTGCTCTTAATTATGTGTAATTGAAAAATTGCTCCTTCATAACTAACCCAGTAGCATTAGCAGGGTTTTTACTTCTTGCCACCTATAGGGAGGAGGATGACGTTCCATAAGTTAGAGCAAAGACTGCCATAAACCCAGTAATGGCCTCAGGGAGTTTTACTCTGTTTCCAGCCTGCACTCGAGACCAGTATTTTCAGGGAGAACAGATCTCAGCGCGTGCCAGTGAGACAGCCCTCATCGTTTGTTCTGTGCTGGGAGCACATGAGCAGGAGCTGCAGTCTGTAAGGCAGGTTGGTGGCGGCGATGCTGCGAGGCTTCTCCTCAGTGTGTTTCCAGGAACCAGCACAACAGGCACAGGTAAACAAAAGGGAAAATATTACGGATAAACAAACAAAAACCCTTCAGCTTACCTGTCTGTGAAGGAAGCTTCTGAAAAACAGGCAGGCACAAACCTTTAACTCTTTAGTAACCAGCACTTCACCTGTGGGTCAGCACTGAGAGCAGAGCTGTCTGCCAGAGGGGAGACTTTATAGAGATATTTGAATTAAGGTGAAAAGGCAAAATAATAGTTGTGATTTTTACAAGGGCAGAACAGATCTTTGCTCTTTGCTTTTTCTTCCCTGGAATTCCTGTGTGCGGGTTAAGCCATGCCGCTGTTTTACAGTAAGGTGCATCTGCTTCTGTTGCCATATGCTGAACAACCCCTTTTCTACACAGCTTTATGTTTAACTCCAGCAGCCTCGAGCAGCATAGGATCAGCGACGGCTTCTGCAGAGCACTTGTCTCCCTAATGAGCGAGACCACCAAAACCATTTTCCAGCACATCCCTTGCTCTGCAGCTGTGGCACTGAGCAAGAGCACGGCCGTCCCGGCGCACCCTTACATAACTCCTGGCTGCTGCATGGCTCCGGCAGGCAGAGCAGCATGCGGGAGGAGGGGAGCTGCTCGCAGGGGTACGGCTGGGGCTCTGCCTTTCTGCCGGGGGGCTCGGCTTGTGCTGGTGTCAGCTTGGTGCAAGGAGTGCATCAGTCACCCACTCAGGGCACGTGGATCTCAGCTCTGCCTGACCCGATCTGACAGAGACGTCCCCACCCCTCTGCCCCAGCCTAGATCCAGTTCTAGCTGCAGCATCCCGCTGCCCAGCACAGTGATTGAAAGCCCCCCAGAAGCAAAGCAGGGTGCAGTGTATGGGTGCAGGTTTGAGTGGGAACAAACCAACAGCAGCTCTTTTATTTCTGCTGCACTGGCTGGGAGCGCTCGCAGCGACCAGTGAGTGCAAACAGATCTCCGGAGGCCATGGCTGTTATGGGCTGAAGAACACAAAAAGCACAGGAAGCATCTGACCTGTTTTGGGAAGCTCGCTGGAGCTTTTTGTTTTTATTTATTTATTTTTTTAAGATGTGTTTGCACCTGAGTTAGAGGCTGTAAATATTCGTCACTTTTCCCAACTATGCACACAGTGAAGACAGAAACAAACTGAAAAAAAATCTTACTGCATTTGCTAGGCTGATTCCACCAGATGCCCTGAGGGCATGGGAGTGTGAGCTGGCACTTGAGATGACTTCTGCCAGCTGCTGGCTGGTCCCAAGCCGAAGCTCCTGGTGGTGGACACAGCAACCTTCCTGCAGTGCTTGGTGGCATCTGCTGCAGTGAGATGACCTGGGGACAGCTGGGTGAGGGCATGTCCCTTGGGCCACCTCGGTAAAATTCCACAGCTCACGTGCTGGAACTCAAGCAGTTGTTGCTATGTGACCTTCTCTGTTCCTGTTTCATACCTGTGATGCTTAAAAGATCATGTTTATCCTGCTGTAACATTAGTGACTTAATTAGAGCTGAATTTGGTTCTGCTGCCTCTGAACATGAGCAGCTTCCATCAAGTCATCTAAAGGATCAGATCTAGTTTCTTCTTTCTCTCAGCATTGGTGGCATCTGGTTTCATTTTCCATCTTTCCTAAGGGAGCTCACTTTTCCCTACATTTCAGCATGTGCCTATTGTTTGTCAGCACCCTGGGCTGCCTGTGTCTCGGTGCCAAGCCAAGTGCTTCTTCAGCCAGCAAAGTTCAAGATCATGTTGGAGGCACAACGAGAGATGCTTCAAGAATTGGTGTTGTGGTGTACGTTGCTTAAAACCAGTATGCACTTCCAGGCTGAGAAGCTAAGCCACAGCCAGTTACATGCTTTCTGTTTTTCCCCTCCATGTAGGATGTGTAGAGGCAGCAAAGTTTGCATCCTGAGGTGTTACAGGACGCAGTGTTTTTGCACAGCACGGCTCCTCCTCACTGGTACCATGTGCAGTGCCTGAGGACTCCTCAGGGTGAACAGCAGGGTGGGCTCTGCTGAGGGAGGAGCAGGGCTAGCAGAGGGTGAGGTGCTCCCAGCAGCATTTCTTAATGCCCACCACTCTGCATGACATAACTATTTATTTCTAAATATGCCCACATGAGGAATTTTCTACATATTATGAATAGTCTCCAGAAGATTGATTGATTCTTTTAACGTGCCTCTTCTCTGTCCCTTTCCCTGCCCCAGCTGTTTGGCCAAAGCAGAACTCCCTCAGCTCTGTGAGTGGACAACAGAGGGACAGATATTTAAGTAAGAATTGTGAAGTTCTTTTTTGTAAGATGTAGGATTTAAAAAAAAAAACCATAAGGTAATGATTTTGAAGGCTCATTAGATTTCCCCGAAACATATTTTCAGCTTCAGCTCTCTCACCATTTTAATGTATATTGCCACATATGTGCATCTATTGCTTTGCAAAGCATATCTGCTTTCTGTGACATAGTCAGCCTTGTAAGATGATCAGCATCTGTGAGTCAGATCACAGACATTAGCAAAATCATTTTAAAATCATTTTATTTAATTAATTTACTTAAATTACACATACTGAGCTCTTGTAATGTAGGGGCTCGCTGGGTGCAGGTGTTTCTCTGGAAGCGTGGGGGCAAGAAGCTGACTTAATCTTTTGATAGTCTCTTAGTGTTGGAGCCTGATGGTGTCACCTTATATCAAAGCTCGTTTTTCAATAAAAGTGCAGCTGATAGCATGGGTGCAGAGCTCCTGCTCCATTCACATTCCCTCCTACTCTACCCTGCATTCTCCAGCAGAAAGATGCCATAGTGACAAACACAAAATATTTCATGTGCAGCGCGTGGCTAAATCTCAAGTTCCGTTCTTTATTAAGTCTTTCACACATTATGGCTTTATACAGGAGATGATGTTTAGAGGACAGGGTATAAGTAATTTCAGATTAAGTAATGGACTTAAGGACTTGATATTCAAGCAGGCTGTCTTCCTGGCTGTCAGGGCTGTGTAACTGTGTCACCAATACCCAGTCTGATGTTTTCTCTATTATTATTCATAAGCTCCCATTCCAAACAGCAATCAAACTCTTCAGGCTGTGCCGTCTTGGGGATTATCGTGCTCGCCGGGTGGTTCAAGTCACTTCGCCTCGAGCCTTCTGCCTCTGAAAAATGCCCAAGGCTAATCACTGTGAAATGTGACGCCTGTCATGTCTTCTTGTTCAAGTGTGTGTGGCAGGCCTGTCATTCACTAAAAGCCTTTACATCTGTTATTACATGGTAATCCTCGCACATCAGGCTTCCAAATAAGAAATTGGTGGAGCCTAGCAAGGTATGGCTCAGCCTTGCTTTGCATAATTCCCACAATGCAAGGCAGCTTGCTCTCCCTTCCCTAATCATTAATAAGCAATAAGAATATTATATAAGCTGGCATCTTTTTTTAAACCATGATAATTTTGAATGCTATTATAATTAGGACAAAGATGAGAGTTGGAGCTGGGGGTGGGAGCAGACAAAGGATTAAGCTGAGCTCCGCCGTGACGTCAGAGGGTTTCTTTGTCTGCCCTCTGCCAGTTTGGACAATAATGGCTGTACTTTAGCCACACGAAGAGGAGAATAGGCAATTTATTTAAAAGTATTAATCCTTTTCATCCTGAAATGTTATCTGTTGCCATAAATAGGATCACAGCTTTCTACTCCACTTATATTCTGGCTCCCTGGCCCTGCAAAGCCCGAGGAGCAGCGTGTTTGTGTTGTGTCCTGATGGTTTCAGCCCAGCTGCATGAAGTGGGCAAAAATGTTCTGCTGCTGAGCATCTCTCTGTTTAAGGCAGAGTGGCTGCTGACTGATTGCACTACAGTGCAGTCCTATGGCAAGAGATGTGGCCTCCCAAGCAGTGGGTCCCAGGCCGTGACGAATCAGATGTGATATTTTCGTGAGGAACACTTTAATGCCTGGGTTGGGCAGGCAGGATTTGCTGGTGAAGGAAAACCGCGTGCAAGTGTGGTTCATAGATGTAACTAATAGGGCCGCTTACTTTGGAGCAGGGAAGATTTTAAAAGTCACTTGTCAAAATCCTTCTCCCTGTAAGGCTGCAGCAGCCCTCGGAGATGAGCGTGTTCCTGATGTTCCCCCTCCCTCACATGCGCGAACACGGGCAGGCAGGCGGGAGGAGGCAGCTGCGCTCGCACACTGTGGGGTTTGCAAGAACATGATGGCAATTTAGCAGAGCGATTAAAAGATTGCAAACATTTATTAATAGCTCTGCTGCTGCAGCAGCTCTGCCAGTGAAGCCTTGCTTCCTCAGGGATGCTCTTACCTCCTGCCCCTTCCCTTCCACAGCTTCAGAAATCAGGAAGTCAGCTTGGGGCTCGGTTTCAGTTTAAGGCCATAGCCATGCTCGGCACTGTAGGATGCTTCATCCCACGGCCTGGGGAAGGGGCAGGGGGAGCCTGAGTGTGAGAAAGAAGCAAAAAGAAAGGGATTCTTAAATTATTTTTTTATTTTTTTTCCAGCTACTGCTTGGCCTTTCTTTCCCTCCCTGAGCTCTTCTCTATCTTCCTGCTTTCCTTCACCCACTCCTTTTCCTCTCCCCTTGGACAGTCGCTTTTTGTCTCTCTGACACCGGGCACAGGTGTGGATCTATGATGTCTTTTTGGTACTGTATAACAGAACCAGTGAACGTCAGGATAAAAGCAGTATGGGAGCAGCTGTGCTAAAAGTTCTGCAGGGCAACCAATTTCCCCTAAGACTAGGGAAGGGTCGGTTCTTTTGCCATTCTCATGACTTTGTTGTTGTCTCCTCAAATTTTGTTTTATCTTTAACACTGGGGAAGGGGAGGAGGTGAAGATCCAATAGCAATTAAAAAAAAAAAGGAAAGGGCTCTTGGCTGATCAAGAAATCACCTTGTGCCTCATGGATGATCCTGTTGAACTACAATAAGCACCATAAATGAGGTGGGCAATTCTGATGTGAGTGCGCAGTATCTGAGACGTTTTCATCCCACAGACCAGATGATGGTGACTGACTGATAAAAGTTTGCAACAGGAGGACATTTCTTATGCATATGGTGACCTCCATATTCCCATCCCCAGTGGAGTAATCAGTTTCTTGATTTTTTTTTTTCCCAACTGGATCCTAGTTCCAAGGCATACTAAAATGTCTGGACAGCCAAAAAGGAATAATTTTTTTCTGCTGAGAAGCGATGGCAGCAGATATGAATGCTTGTTTCCCTGACATCGTCTAAAATCCCACTTTTAGGATGACAGCACACCTCAACCACAGCTGTTCCTGCACAGCATGGCCACAGGACTGGACGTGTCATTGGGCAACAGCAGTTAACTGCCCATACTCAACTTCTGCATTCCTTTGGCAGAATTTTTCTTCTATTCATACTCACAATCTAACTACGCCACTTGGCAATTTAAAAAAAAAAAGAAAATCTCACTGCACAATCACTACATCTCTGTTTAATGCAGTAGAATAGGAAAGTTAAGTGCATCCAGTGGATCAGAAAGGAGAAAAAATATACTGGGGGAAGAATGCAGGAAAGAAAAGAGACTTCTGCATTGTTCTTACCTGAGTCTGGCACACTCAGTTTCCATAGTTTTGTTTGTCATAGTGTGCGTCAGGTTGATTTGACAGTTATTGAAGTGTTTCCCCTATTTCTTCAAGTTTGCAATTAAAATATTTCCTCCATCAGTTTCCAAGTGTTGTGACCAAATTGAAACTTTAGTAGCATGAATTTGTGTCTGCTGTAAGGGCATGGAGTGTAGGAAAAAGATCTGATTATCTCTGCCTGCTTCTGTATGCCTTGCTCTTTGTGGGACAACCTCTGAAACCACACAACCTGAAGGATAGCTGTATTTTCCCTGCTTGAGATGTTTAAAGATAGTGTATATAAATTTCTGTAAAGCTTGGCAGGCAGCCTCTACAGCCTTAAAAAGGCCTGCTTTTACAGGGAGTGAGTAATACTTGGTGTAATCCCAGCCTAAAAGCCTGAGTACCCACCTGCAATTGTAGTTAATGCCATGGATGCATTTGGGCTAATTGCTTCCTTTGATTTGTTCTTTTTAGGAGCTGGAATTCCCTTGCTCAGAATAGCCAAAGAATGACACATGAGGATGAAACAGACCTGGGTGTTGGAGGAGTACCCAGTCTCAGGTGAGATGGAATTCTATATTCTATAGCATTCTGCAGACACCAGTTCTATCTTTCATTTCTTGTTTGATGATTGAAAGTTGTAGGTCTTCTCACAAGGTAGCACCTATATAGTTTCATTTGCCCTGTCAAAGTTTACATCTTTTTCTGGAAATAGCTATTTT
This sequence comes from Penelope pileata, assembly GCA_013396635.1. NCBI lineage: Eukaryota > Metazoa > Chordata > Aves > Galliformes > Cracidae > Penelope > Penelope pileata. The sequence goes on from WBMW01003825.1 coordinate 718,123, forward strand.
ATTTGCATTGGTTTCATTATCCTTTATTTCCAGGTTCAATGTGTGTGATAAAAAAAGGATGCATTACAGTCATAGGACAATTAGGACAGCTGTTGATGGATGGATTTTTTTCATGTCCTGTAAGGCTGCTTTGGAATGTGTTGGCCTTTACGAATATTTAAAGCAAAAAATTGTACTTCTTCAATATTTCCCCTGCTCCCATCAAAATCTCAAACCTCAGTGATGCTCTTGCCTCCCATATGTCTTATTATCTTGTTACTAACCTATTTGCTTGCTCATTAATAAAAAATACATTGCACTGCTTAGGGTATGGGAACCACCATCCTCTCTCCTGGGGAGCAGTCAGCGTGTAGCCTTTGCCATTGGCACTACCTCCCATTGTTAGGTAGGTGCTCCATCTGAGTACAGTGGCCATATCTCTGAAAGTGATAGAAATTGTATCTTTGTAAATGAGTAAAGAGTCTGCTTTCTTATGTGTTGATACATCTCTGTATGTCCTGTGTCTTGGCTACTATATCTGCATTCAAGTGGCAAGTAACAGGACTACAACTATGGCTAAAATTAACCACGTAAAGATTAAAATACAATAAAAGGCCAAAGTGTTAATTGTATCAAATCCTAGAGTGTTAAGAAACTCATGAAATTCCAGGACTTCACCTATTCTGTCCTTTTCCCATCATTAAGGGAAGACAGGAGTTTGAGATAGATAGCGAGGGACTGACCTTTGTAATTTTTTTTCTTAGCCATCACACAACATGGGAGCTGGGGACAGCACTCAGGTACAGCCCAGATACACCCCTGAGGCACAATTAGGCTGCAGTTGTACCGCATTTGTGAAGCTTGGATTCCACAGAAAGGCTCAGGGATACGGTGATCAATAGCAACGTGGCTAGATCTTTTCTAACTGGATAATTAAGAGATGAGAGAAGAGGTGGTGAGCCTGTCTCTTCTGCACAGTGAAAAGCAAGGAGATGAAGATCTTCAGCTTTTCTTCACTGATATGGGAACAGGGCAAGAGAAAATAGGTATCCTTTGTATCAGAGGAGATAATAATGAAGAAAGGAAGGAGAGGTTAGAGGTGATAACAGAAAGGAGAATTGCCTTTTCTTGGTGCTAGGTACTTAATAACTTTCTAGTTGCTCAGAAGAAAGGCAGAAAACAGGACAGAGAACCTCTCAAGGTTTCAGTTTTTCTATGGAGTGAGCCCTTTGAAGAAATATCTTCAAAGATAAAATATTCCAGGACAACCTGAATATGGGAATGATGAGGCCACACATGATGAACTTGTCAGTTTTAAAACTCTGTCAGTGCACAGTCATTAACAGAATGTTCTTTGTTGACTTGATGGTGAATTAAAAACTGGAGGGAAAATGGAAAGGCAGGTAATGTAAAACTGCATCATCCTCTACCTCCATTGAGACAACACTTTATCACCTCTGCCGACAGCAAAAAATCTGCCAGCCTTTGTCATCATTTTGCATCACAGCATGACCCGAAAGCAGATAGATAGCATTCCCTCTGCTGCCATGCAGTATGGGACCAGGGAACACTTACAGAAGTACAGTGACCATCTAACTGGGGAATATTTCTCATGTTAGTACTACTGAACACTGAGAAGCTGAGGGAACTGAAATACATTGCTCTGATTGTTCTATCTGTATGGATCCTCATCAGCCTTACCAGCCTTTTGGTTCTAATGATAGCTATGTGTACATTTTCATGGTATTACTTGCTAAGTTTTGGCTTCAGCCAAAATCTGAGGGTGACAGAGCACTGGGACAAGCTGCCCAGAGAGGTTGTGGAATCTCCTTCTCTGGAGATATTCAAAACCTGCCTGGATGCTTTTCTTTGTAACCTGCACTAGGGAACGTGCTTTAACAGGGGGTTGGACTCGATGATCTCCAGAGGTCCCTTCCAACCCCTATCATTCTGTGATTCTGTGAACCAGAAGATGTTCTTGCTGCTGTCCTGTTTGTCCTCACTCACTGTTGTTCAGAGTTTGCTTCCTCACACAAATTTTGGGTGAGCCACAGGTCACAGCCATTAATCTTAGCTTATGGAAAACATAGCACAATCACTTTGATCACATTATCTTAAACAGTTAATGTGGATGAAATGTAGCATCAAGCTTCCTGACTTCCTGCCTACAAATTTTGCTTTTTTGTGACAGCAGTAAGCTTCCAGACCCTGCTCGTGTTCTCCTTTGGCATCAACTTTGTATTGTCTTCTCTCCCTGATATTCTTTTTTTAATGTCTTGGGCTTGAGAAAAAACATTTCAGTAGAGTTCCATTGGCCTCCAATTAAAAGCTCACATGAACAAAGCAAACAATTGTTAGAATCCCTTTACTACGAGCACCTGAATTTCTCCCACAGTGGAATAACCAAATCCAAATCTGACTTTCCTTGTTAGAATTCCCATCTTCTTTACTCTTAGGAAATACATGGGTGTGCCTAGTAGCAAGGTTAGGGCTTGTCAGGTCATCTAGTGGTTAGTCTGTCCATTCACTGAGCAGATGTTGACTGACCTTCCTAGGGAGTAGTTCTTTGCAAGCAGAGAGGGATTGAAAGACACGTTCAGTCTTTTCCCTACCAAACCAATTTGTGCGTTAGAAGATCTGGCTGAAAACTATGGTAGCATGGATAACAGTATGGACAGAGGTGGCTGAAGTGCTGGTGTTAGTTTCTAAGTGCTCTTGATGGGTCTTACATTATTCTTGTTCACAAAGCAATGCGGCTTTTGGGTGCTTGTGAGTAATAAGTAGAGCTAGTTTGTTTAGTGCCCCTGTCCCCCAAGGCCACTGCCCTTTGAGAGAACAGTGTGTACCACTGCTTTTGGCAGCCACGCTCCCAAACTGACGCAGTCGGTTTGGGGGGGCCACGGAGCCGACAGAGATGACTCATTCCGCTTGAGTGGCTCATTGAGGAGCTGCAGGGAGAAGCTATTTATAACCAGACCTTTCAGGTTCAGTGCAGCAGCATCTTCTGCAGGAGGAGGGGGACAGAACTGGGGTTGGCAAGTATGACTTTTCAGATACAAATTAATCTCCACCCCAGTATTGTCCCTAGAGCCATGTGGCCACTTGCTGACTTCAGCCATCCCTTTTCCCCAAGCCTTTTGCTCAGCTGTCTGAGTGCTCTGGTCTGAGCATAAGATTCTGCTGATAAGTCTACAGCTCCTGAAGGAGCAGGGAGACAGCTGTGAATATCATCAGTGTGAACAAAGCACGAAGTCTTTCTAATGTAGCTACTAAACTAGCTGTTACTGATTCTTTCTGACCCATGGCCATAGCATTATCGCCTTATCTTCCCTTTGTCCCTGTCGTGTTTGTCCCTGGCTTACCATTAAGACAAGCTCTTTTCATGGGTGTTTTCAAACAGTCTTTATGCTGCCAGCAAATCCCATTTAAACCTCCTGAGGTTTCTCTTACATATACACAAGCTAACACTGTAATTTATAAAACTGTAGCTGTTTCTCTGATCCTACCATGGACTTGTTTCATCTTTAGGTGCTTCTGTGACTCCATATGTGAAACAGAGATAATGATACCCCCTGGGTTAAGCACAGTGTGATCTGCAGCTATGAAACACCACCTAAGTGGTAGTATTATTACCAGAGAGTTGCAGAACAAGAGGAAAGCATACTACACAACAGTCGAGGACAGCATGTGTGAAAGAAAATATTTACTATGAACACATACCTCTTTGTATCTAGGTAACTGTGGTCTTTATCTTGAAGCATATTAGCCTACATCAAAATTATTGAATTTTATGTTAAACTAAACTTCTTGAAGTTGTCTGTTCTCCTAACTGGCTTTTGAATTCAAAAGGGATCCTGTTGCATGTGTGCTTACCTTGTTCTTGTTCTACATCTGCCCTGTTCTTAAACCAGCTTGTGTCTGGAACTGAACGATGGTTAAAAGGCTCCTTGGCTCCTGTCATTCTGCAGGCTTCTTCCCGCAGCTTAAATGCTTTGTATTTGGTTCTTCATCCTCTCACAGAATCACAGAATCACAGAATTGGAGGGGTTGGGAGGGACCTCAAGAGATCATCGAGTCCAACCCCCCTGCCAGAGCAGGTTCCCTATAGCAGGTTGCACAGGTAGGCATCCAGGCGGGTCTTGAATATCTCCAGGGAAGGAGACTCCACAACCTCCCTGGGCAGCCTGTTCCAGTGCTCCGTCACCCGCACTCCGCCTCCTTTTCTTCTTTCTTCTTCTTTCTTCCTACTCCTTCTTCTCTAAGCAGATAATTGATTTTGCAGTATACAACCAGGGTACATTTTGATGAGCATAAATTCCCAGCATCTCATTAATGCCATTTAGTAGATCTGTAGGTTTCTTTGGTGCTTTCACTTTTGGCTGTCCTGCATCACTGAGCTATGGACCCAGGGGCATGTTGGCCTTTTTTTACAGTGGATTGTATTTGTTATCTTCATACAGAAGCTGTTCTATAAATAATTCTTTCCTTTGGTTTTGGCATCCGAAAAGGGAAAGTCTATCCTGCATAAAACCAAACAGTGCTGTAATGCTCATTTCTTTCTCAAAGCCCAGCTATGAGGCTCTGAAGACTTGTGGATGTGAGATGTACCTTGTACGCTTCATCGAATAATCTGGGCTGGAGGTGGCCTCAAGTCTCCCTGGCTGCTGCCTTATTTTCCTGAATCTCAGTTTCATTCCAAAAAAAGTAGACCTCTGGTTCTCGTGATTGCAAAAATGCCTCTGAAACCTCAAAAAAAAAAAAAACATCTAGTGCTGAGATGTTTGTAGTAGTCGCAGGAGGACAAGATCTTATTTCAGGGGCTTGAAGTTCATCTGGTTGAGTGGTAAACTAAGGTGTGTGGTAATTATAACTGTAATGACAACTATGCTCCTGGTCTCCTTCTTGAAAAACCATACACAGTAGATGGTAGATGGTTCTTAGAGCTCTTGGTTAATCCCTTCAGCATCTGCCTTGGCTTCCCTTCGGTGCCTTAAGCCCAGTGAGCTCTCATGCACTGTGTGAAGCTCTGTGGGCCCCCATAGTGCCTCACCACCACCTCTCCTGCACCCGAGGCTCTCAGTGCTGCGAGCAGACCCCAGGGAGGGGATCCTGGGATGGGCGCTGCGGCTGCAGAGCGCACAAGGAGAGTTGCCCACGTCTGGCTCCACAAACCCAGAACTGAGAGGGCCAGGAAGGAGAACCAAGAGTCTGCATATGTGTCAGAGACCGAAAGGGATTTACCTCCCTGCATTTCCAATTGCTTGTTTTCTATCTGGGGAAAATCCCTTTTGACAGCCCAGGCGGTGAGCTTCTAATTCCTGTCTCCGGCTCATTTTTCACTTCAATCCCTCAGCGAACGGATTTTAATGCTTGATGGATTCAAACGAAATTATTTCTGTTCCTGTAGCTTTGCGAAAGCCTCTAGGGTGTGTGTGTGTGCACAGGGGAGGAGGGATGGGTCTTGTTTTCGTTACACTCCAATAAGCCTCCTCTCCAAGGGAAATGTATTTCATTTCTTCATTCAGGGCTATCTTTCTGCTGATTCCTCCCATGCTGTCCTTCTGGCCCTTGGGTCACAGGAGGGCCTGTAAAACATTTGCTGTTCCAAAGGGTATTGGTGCAGTGTTCCAGATCAGTGTTTCTGCTGCAAGTAGGGATTCAAATAACATGACCAGATTGCTCTTCGTGGAGTAGCCTGAAGCAGGGGGAATGGCTGTGGGAAAACTTTCATCTTCCCCAGCTCCAGCTGGGAGTGAGACAGCTCTGCAGGCTGAGAGATGGGGTTAGCGACAGAGCGTTATCCGGGTGATCAGCACTCTTCACCACAGACAGCTGGTTTGAGCACATGTACAATTCACCATGCTGCTACTGTCATGGAGAAGTATTGCTTTTATGGCAAGTTTGAGCCTCCCCTACCAGCAGAAACCACTGCAGGGAACTGTGCAAGGGCTCTGCTTGCATGATGCTCAGTGTCAGTCAGAACTGCCTGCTGCTCCTGCTGGGCTTCTTCTGTGGAGTTCCTGTGTCTGGGAACCTAAACTGTGAGGGCTGATCCAAAAGTAACACCTCCTGTTTTATTCCATTGGCCCACAACATCAGAGGCAGATGATGGTGGGATGGCAGCAGAGGTTGCACCTTCCCACCCATCTCCCGTTCCATGTTGTTGCCGTGTGACAGATGGCAGCAGAGGGGCACTCTGACCCAATGGCATCTGACATGGGAGTGCAGATGGAGCAAAGGGGTGGGACTGAATTCCTCCATGTGGAAAAACTGGCACATTCATCAACACTTGCTGAATGTTGATGGAGATCAAACAGTGGATGTGAGCACAGTGAGGGGTGGGGGTGCATTTCAGCAGTGGTGACAGCAACAGTGGGGCACCTTTGCTGGTGCAGATTTTGATGAGTGTGGCATGCAGGCTCTTGTTCATTGCTGGCCAAAATGCACAGCTAATGGTGGTGACCATGTTGAAAAATAGTGCTTTGTAGCTGTGAATTGCTCTATCAAATAGTGTTATTGCGCTCTTTGTAGCAGTTGTAGTTTCCATGGAAACAAATAGGAGGCATTACTTTCGGAGCGACCTACGTATTTAAATGCTCGCTATCTCATCCTGCTGTCCAAGCTAAATCAACATCACGGTAAAAATTAACAAAGCAATAATTCTGTGGTACATGGCTCTAATCAATACTTACAGCCAGCGTGCTGAAGATCCTCATTCTTTTCTGAAGGATTTACGGTGAGGCCCGAACTTGGCAATGTCTCTGGGTGTATCAAAGCTCTGCTGTTGGGGTGTGCTGAGCTGCTTGGTGATACCATGTCTAGATGGAGTTGTTTCAATTTATAACTGCTAGCAAGTTGTCACTTGCTCAGGCAAGAAAAAAATCTTGTTTTTGGAGCTGGAAATGTATTGTGTGTTCTTCTTCAGCATACACTGCCTTCTAGGACAACCTCATGTGTCCACAGCCCGCTGTGAACACTTGTTTAGAGCTATTGATTTTCATCCTAAATGTGTGCTGTGTCAGTCTCATAATGCTGATGGATCCAGGGACTGCAAGCTGTAGCTTGTGGGTTTGTTCTGCTTTATATATCTCTTCATATTTTTATGCAATCCCAGTTCCTCTAACTTCATCTATTTTCAGTGTAGATACTCTGTCATTTTTCATTTTGTTAAATATGTGGTTTCAAGGTGAGATGCCCTATTGTATTAGTGTGGTTTGCTACTTTCTCATATCAGACTATAGCTTACCCTATAGATGCCCCAAATTATACATAAAGCGTCTTGAATTTTGTTGTAGATACAATAATAGCTTTCATGAATTATTTAATCTAGTTAACATATTCTTGTTTTTAATTTCATGTTTATTTCTATCCTGCCAATAATCTCCAAGCTTTTGGGCCAAGGATGGTAAATTTAAGCGTTAATGAGCTTTGGAACTTTGTTAATAAAATAATATTAAGTCTGCAGGATAGAAAAAGACACGAATTTATGGACCAGGAGATACTGCCTAGCCTGAATGCTTCAGGTAATTATGACACCAGTGGTATAGATATACCACTTCTTACATATCTTTGGATTGTAAAAAATGACATCCAATTGACATTTTACAGTGCCTTAATAAGAAATTGACCTAGATGTGAGTAAAAAGGGAGTTTTAAAAATTTCTGTCTAGTCTTTCTGCTGGAAGACATGGAGGTTTTACTGCAGAAGTAATGAATTAATTAACTTTGTTCTTTCTCACCACAGAAAGGAAGGAGACAAATATTTGTAATTTTTTTTTTTTTAATACTCTCTTCTTTCAGATATCATTCTGGATTTCTGCTGTTGTATTAGTAACACTTATTATTTTGCTTGTCCCCAGTGTTCCATTTGACAAAGGCAGGAGTTGTGAATCCAGCTGGCTGCTGGTTGCATTTTCTAGCTGCAGATCAACATTAAATACATATTAGCATATGATGACACCAGTTTCAGCAGCAGCATTTATCAGTAACCCATAACTATTATTTTAATACCCGGTCTCCTCTGTGTTTTTGGAATGAGGATGATGGAGACTCGAAGTTACCTATAACACCAGAATACAGTGTCAACACCACGCAGACAGCATTGCTTTGGGTTCCTTTCTTTCACTTGCTGTCCCTTAGCTGACGACTCGGAGCCCATCAGATATAGCTGGAGTCTTTCAGCTGGAAAATCATTGTCAAGCTTTTCTTTACACTTGGTGCTGTACTAACCTTTCCACGCATGCTATCGGTTGCTCAAGCTATGTGGTGTGCCTTTGGCTCAGTAAACAATGGTTTTAGCTGCTACCCTTGGATGTTTTTCAGTCTCCCATTTACTCACATATCTAGTCCCTATAATCCGTTAATGGTGAGAGGCTTATCAGTGTAATCTCTGAATTTTACCTCTATACCCTTTGCTCTCTGGTTGTTTGGTTTTTTTTGTTGGTTTTTTTTTTTGTTTTTTTAATTGCACATAAGACTGCTTCTAGCGTCATACTCACCTGTGTGCCAATGTCCAACTTAACAAACGCTCCATTTCCTTTCAAGCTGGTGGCATATTCATTTATCACTGCAACACTGAACTTTTTTCCGATGAGCAGTTTACCTGAGGTCTTAGCACAACCATTTTGTCAGTTGTGCAAGCTCAGCTGCTGCTTGCAAAATGTGTGAAACTGTCTGAACCATGACATTTCCTGCATCCATATGCCAAGTATTTTCTTGGTCCATGCTGGTCGTTGTAGCATGTGTTTGATTCTATGTGATTTTATCTCTGTGCTTAATATACTTTTCTCTGATCTATTTCTTGGTGTATTTTATGTTTTTATTGTGTTTAGATCTACTCTATACTTAATTCAGGACTGGATGATGGCCATAGGTTGGTTCTTGTTCCTTGTATCAGCCTTGAAAATTTTGAGGGAAAACCAATTCCTTACTACGAGATCAGACCATGATTTGAATTTTCAGCAAAAATCTCAGGAGAAACACCCCTTAGTAATCTTTGAAAAGGTAGGAGTCAGTCAGACACGTGCATTTCTTCAGTTTTACATTATATATTTTTTTTATATTTGTCTAAAAAAGCATTCTGCATTTCATTTTTCCATGAAGTGCTGTATCTCGTAATGGAAACAGATTTTGAGGGAGTTTTCACTGCCAGAGTTGACTGGAACTTCGTAAGCATTTCAAATGTCTCAAAATGATCAAAACTGAGCATTATGAAAACATAAAGCTTCCTTCTGATTTGTCTTCCTTTTTACTGACATACGTGGCTTTTAGATAAACATGGATTTCTAGCATATACACATGCAATTGAATATTTTCCCAGTTGCATTCTGTATTTCCAGACTTTCAGCTCTTCTGGGCATCTTCATGGCTTCTTTCCATTCAAGTTATGCTCTTTGGCATCTTTCTGCTTCTGATACCATATGGCATTCCTTAATCCTTCTGCACCCAAAATACTTTAAAAAAGTTATTCCTTATTGATGACACATTTCCAGCTGTCTCTGCGTAACAGAATGAAGGCTTTTGCCATGTATTTTTTCCTGAGTCAGGGCAACTGAGTCACCTAGAGTTACAGGCTTTGGAGGGAACATGCACCATGCACATCCCTGACAGCAAAAGGCACTGCATGGGAGTGGTCTGTTTGCAGAGGGGTCGGTCCCCAGTTTTTTCCAAAAGGAGGTTAGCTCTTAAGTAAGCAGAATATTCAAACTGCAGTCAGTATTATTTCCCTGATTACCGTGTATTATAAAATGCTATTTCTGTAGAACAGAATGAAAGCTAGCAGGTAATTATTCCTGTGAGAGCCGCAGGGAAATGGCCTGGGCTCGTAACAGAAGTACCCTTAGGTCACTGCCTTGAAGAGATAGGTTTGAAAAACACACAATCAATCTCCAGGAAACAAAAATAATAAAACAGAGTTTATTTAAATAGCATTCAGACCTTTGAGCTTTGCTGTTACTTCCCCTTGGGCAGTGCACAGGTACCAGGAGCTGAGGCTGCAGCTGAATGACAGCTGCACTGCGTGCAGATCCAATTCTCACTTCTCTGAGGAAAGCCAGGGCAGCTGCATGGGTGTCAATGAGCAGATGCTTTTCTCTGTTTGCAGAGACACCTGCTGTCTGAGTGCACATTACTGAGCAAGAGAAGGAGCTCTAGGCTCCACCCCTGTTTTGTCTTTTGCTATTGTGAATTGCAACTTCTGCAGAAGTTGCTGTTGTTATCATTACTATCAGTGATGCTCCAGGTCTTCTCCCCTCCCTCCAAGATGCTGTTTCTGCCAGATCCTTTTCTGCTGCTTTTGATCACAGCCAAGAAGATGGCTTTGACGTGGTATGCATTCCCATAGCTCGCTGCAAGGTCCTAATCCTTCTAATAGCTGGAGGTTTTCAGTTCGTCTTTTATTAATATTCCATCTTAATTGTAAAGCACTTTAGTGAAATCCAAAAGCTTGTCTTATATAACAGCCTTATCCATACTTGAGCTGGAGTGTCAGGAAAAAACTCCTTTTGATCTGCCTAGTCTGTCATTAGTCCTCATGCCTTTAATGCACAAAGCCATTAGAAAATAACAATATATTTCAAATATTTTTGAACATTTGATATTATTAGAAAGAGTATGACTTGCTGTCACGTACAGCTTTAAGTGGTGTAGTTAGAAAAGTCTCTGAAGTCTTCTAGGAACCTTGTTATGCAGCTCCAAATCGTCTGGAAAGTGGAAGAAGTTATAGGACATGGAAACAATTAAGGTATCTCATAAAGTGCCAGTGTTGATAAGATTCTACTGTGTGTTAGTTTTTGGTTTTTTGAGCCAGGTTAATAGAACATGGAAAATGAGAACTACTGGTTTCCTTACTGCGGATATCCCAGACAGTGACTGATACTCAACTTAATTCTTTAAGTTATTAACAAGGAACATTTTTATTTTTTAAATGGCAAAGATTAAGTGATCCTAGTCAGAAAAAAAGTAAATACTTTATCTGATAGCCAGGGATCCCTGTATGCAGCTGAAGGGTCCACTTGCCCATGATTAGCAGCCATAATCCTGTGGTCCAGATCAGACTTCAGAAAGAGATCACTCCCTCACATGCCTCTTTTACTGTGACTGTAACACATCTGCATAAGCTCATGAAATGGTTTGCTCTTACCTAGGAGAGCTCAGGTCATCTGCAAGTGGAAAAATAATTACCAATTGAGTATTTCTTTGCTGTTTACTCTTTGACACGTTATGATTTTCACCTTGAGACCGTCAGAGAGAAGGACTGCTATCACCATTAAAACCACATTGGTCTTGCTTGGGTGGTTTTCAGAGTATTTTGTTCTAGAACTTGTACCCAGACCTCCACCTACATGGGCTTGTGGTTTACCCCCACTTGCACAGCAGTACCTTCTACACAGATGTGGCTGTGAAGAGGTGATCATAGTTTGCCAGCAGAGCTTTCTGATATGAAAGAGGTGAGATATCTCAGCTGTGGGCACATAAAACTGGAAAGCTGAGTCAGCAAAACCAGCTTAATTAATTGTGTTTCTAACTGTGTGAACTGGAAGTCTGTGAGAATCAAAAGTGGCATGAGGGAAGCAAGTAGGGTAAGGAGTAATTCCAGGAAAAAAATGTTTATTTTTAAAAAGCCTGGAATAGGGAAGGCTCAGTCTCTTCTCTGGAATCTGGCCATACCTGCTTGCTCAGGAAGCTCAGATGTGTTTGTCACATTGAGCAGCAGAGTTTCTGTTGCATCTCCTTTCACATTATTTTGTTTGGTGAGCAAGGAAAGGGCTGGAGCATCACCTCACTGTGAATTTTGCTCTCCTGCTCAGCCTGGCCTCGCGTGCTGGCAGCATGGAGCCGTAGTCAAGCCAAGGTCTGTGCCCTCACAGAGCATCATAGTGCAAAGGTTCGTTGCTTCCTTTTGGAAACCTGCCCCTCTTCCACGATGATTACTCTTACCTGTTTTGCCCACCACCAGCTCAGGCAGGCACAGCCTGGCCCTGTCTCTGCTGAACCCTTTGGTTTCATATTGTGGTGTGTAGTGAGCCTCACCTTTGTCCCTGTGCGTTTTCTCCTCCCCACCTCTGTCACCTTGCTTTCCTTCCACTTCCAGTAGTTCTTCCTTTCTTCTTGTGGACTGTTCTTTTGCTCCATCCTCCTTTCTCATTCCGGTAGCTTTATTACAGGATCACGCTGGGGCTTTTCCTCCATCAAAGCCATCTGACTGTAGAAAGTGACCTCCAGTCCATCTGCCAGTCTCGTCCTGACAATTACAAAGGGAAGTTCTCTGCTTGCAATCAGGATGCAAGCAACCGGGGTGGATTTGAACACAGGGATTACTGCCAGAACAATAATGCCTTTGTAATGCTGTCGGGATTATTCCTCTCCCATGGAGTAAACCCTGTAGAGCAATACCAAGTCTTCAAGCAAACAGAATCTCCAGCTGTCGGTGCTTCTGCTTCCTCTGGAGGCAGACACATGCCTGTCCAAACACAATATGCTGGAAGACTGATACTTGGTATCTTTATGACTATTGAAACATACCATGTTTCTGAAACCCTTTAGAAGCGATGGAAAGACAGTACAGGGAGAGGCAGGCCCTAAACCAGGGCTACAGTGCTCATCATCTCTTATGGGACAGATTCCTGGTTAGTATCCTGATTCTCAGCCCAGTCCAGCTTAGACTTTACAGTACTTTTGGCAGACTGTTTGTATATCATATTTACCCTAGACAATGATATTCCGGCAAATGCAGGTGAGAGGAATAAAAACTGAAACTCCTGATACCAAGAGAGCTGCTCCAGAACATCAGCCTCTTTGTGCCTTCCCATTGGCACTTTGCTGGAGGGTTTTCTCCTGGGCAGTTCCCACTCATTTCACTCTCAAACTCATTTTCTGAGCTGCTGTCTTTAACTGCAGTTGAAATACACTCTTCTGAGTTCAGGGCAGACAATGTGTTCTCAATTTTTTTCAAACTTTTTCTGTACACAGGTGATTCCTGAAAAGGAATTGACCAAGCCCTTCTCCCAAAAAGGCTCACACATTTGCTCACACGCACACTTTTTCTAAGGAAAGACAGGGCTTTCCAATTGCAGGCAGTGCTGTACTGGTGAATGCAAGCTGCAGGCAGCAGCCCCCCCACCCCCTGGCTCCTCGCTCACCCCAGGGTCCCTGGTCTGGGCGGGATGCGCAGCCCCTCTGCCTCCGCCTCTGTCTGAATTGCACAGATAGTTCTGACTGAGCTCCATCTCTGGAAGCAGCGAGCGCGCACGTTACATAATGTAATCTTTTGTGTCTTGAGGATTCAGGCCTGTCCTCTTTTGTGCTGCCAGATGGAGAAGCCACGCGCTCTCTGGAGAGATGTCCCTGTGTGTCTCGCTGCTGAGCCATGCTGGAATCCTGTGCTGCTCTCTGCAACCTGCTCCTGTTCCCTGGCCCTGGGCTCCAGAATAGCTGGCTTTTTAGTATGCAGGGGATGCTATACAGCCACTGCGATCTCAAGATTAATTTGTCTAGAAAAGGAAATACATGAAGAACCTCAAAATTGAATTTGTGAGGTGGATGCACTCCGGATTCTCTGAACAGATGGGGTTCTTCCCCAGCTGAAAGCCCAACGTGGGTGCCCTGGACAGCCAGGTTTCCAGTCTGTGCCCTTACTGTCCCATTTCCTAGTTGTTTCGGCTGCTGTTTCTTTGTTGCTCTGTTCTGTAAGATAGCCCTTGCCTGCATTGTTGCTGCCTGTTAGTCTAGCTGCTCCTTGCCCTGATCCCTGAAGTGCTCTCCAAAGTGATGAATCACACCTGCGCCATGCGAGTCCCTGCTCACTAAGGAAGCATCTGCTCCAAATTCTGCAGTGCTCAGCTGATTGAGGCAAAGAGCTACAACCCACCTGTGGATAGTAATATCACTACAGTCCTCAGGAATAGCTCAGGAGACCCCAGGGAGGGTGAGGGCAGTGCTAGGCAGGAATCCTAACTGTCTGAGCTTCCTCACTGCAGCGCCTTGTCAGCACCAGCTGCAACTCCAGAAATGGCAGCTTCCCTAGAAGCAACGTTACATCCTGGCAGAATGAACTTCTCCAGGACAAGGAGGTATGGAGAAATTCTCATTTCAGCCTCGTGCTGTCTCTGAGCTTCCTGGCAGAAGGAAGCTGCTGCAGTGTAAGCCAGGGCTTGTGCTCAGCCTGCTGTGTGCTGCCTCTGAGCAGCGGTTCTGCACTGGCGATACCAAACAGGAGCAGCCTTTTCTACAGAAGAAAAAAAAGTGCCTTGCTTGAAATAAGGAGCTGAAATGATGCTGCGTGCAGAGGAGCCACCAGCCTCCCCCTGCCATCCTGAGGATGGGTGCAGGGCTTCTCTCACAGAGCCTGCACACAGCTGCTGCGTGCCCGGTGCTGAGCGTATGGCTGAATGGATGGAGTGTGCTGATGTCAGGACCACACCGAAATTTTCTTTCCGTGGTAGCTTTGGCCTCATGGGTGTGTGTAGCTGTGGTGGAGGAGGCACAGCAGCACAGACTGGAACGGGACCCCAGGCTGCAGGGAAGTTGCACTTTGGTTGTTGCACAGCAGTCTGTGTCACTGCATAGTAACTGCTGTGCATGTGCATATGCCAGCGAGAGCAGAGCAGCATGAGTAAGCTTATTACGCTATAATCACACCTTCATCTCTCTGGGTACATAAACTGCTGAGGTATCTAAGTCTGGTGGGGAGGCACCGTCGCTGTCTGGAGATGAGCAGGAAGGAGCCGGGTCCTTTCCTCACTGGGAACATATGTCTGATGTGACACCATTAGCTTGTAATGTTTTGAAACAGAACATCATTATTGAACCACCTGTTGCCACTTAATTATCAGCACGTGATTGCAAATACGTTAAATAATCTGCTTTGATGTGCAGACCCCTTCATTTTTGTACCCTTTTATGATGTCCCCTAGTGAAACTCCTGTGCCCGTGTCAGAGGCCGGGCACAAACCCGCTGAGTGTGGGCAGAGGTGGAACGCTGAGCCTCCTCTCCCTCGTCGGGCAGCCCGGGGCTGCTGCGGGGCTCGGAGCCCTCGCGGCTGTGCCGCCCGCGGCCCCGTTCCGGCCCTTCCTTCCCGCTGGCAGCGGGCGCAGGGCTCGGCTCCGCGGTGCTGCGCTCCTTCCCGGGGCGATGGGAAGAGCCTCCCGGGACGCCGCCTCCTCCTTCCCCATTCGCAGCGCCGGGGGCGATGCTCCGGGGGCAGCCGCCGCGCTCCGGGGGCTGCGGCCCTGCGGCCCCCT
>WBMW01003825.1:733464-774726 GCA_013396635.1 Penelope pileata
TCAGCCCCAGCCCCGCGGCGGCGGCCGCGCCCGGGACGGCGGAGGACGCGGGGAGCCGGGCCGGGAGGCGCTCCCCGGGGAGCCCAGCGCCCGCAGGCCGCTCTGCCACCCGGGCGCCCGCGAGGACGGAGCGAGGGGCGCGGGGAAGCTGTCACATGGACGGGGGCAGAGCCAGCCCGAGCCCGAGGAAGGAGGTCCGAGCAGAGGCGGCGGCAGGGAAGCGGCGCGGACGGCCGGGGACCGCCACCGCCTCCCGCCGCACGGCAGCCACGGTCATCCCCCGGAGCAGCAGCAGCAGCTCCCAGACGGGGATGGGGAGGAGGCGGAGGAGGACTTTTTCCTCAGTCACAGGCAGAGGTCCAGCAGAGAGTCCCTGAAGCTCTCAGAGGGCGCTTCGCCTCTGTCCAAATCCAGCAGCAAGTGCTCCACCAAGTCCAGCGGCAGCGAGCGCTCGGTGGAAGCGGACCCCCTTTTCCACCAGCTGCACCCCATGCTCAGCTCGGTCTTCGGCCAGGTAAGGAGCGCGGAGCCTCCGCTGCCTCCGCCCTCGCCCCCTCCCTCCCCTCCGCGCCCCGTCCCGACCGACCTCCGACGGGCACCGACCTCCGCCCGCCGCGGGAAGGCACCGCTTCCTGGCACGGCCCCGGGGCGCTGCCGAGCGGCCCCGGTTGGGCCCCGCGCCGTCCGCCGGGAGCAGCGCGCTGCGGCCTCCCCAGGGCTGCGGGGCACGGCCCGGGGCGCTCCCGGCGGTGCTGGCGGGGGAAGCGGCCGGGCTCTGCCCGTCGCCGGGGGCAGAAGTTACGGCTCTGCCCGGTGAGGGTGAGAGTCAGGGAAGCGATTTTTTTTTTTTCCCCCAAAAATACATTTACTTATTAGATTCTATCTCTCTGGCTCCCCGCCTTGCTTTGCTGTATTTGTTTACATCTCCGTATGGTACATTTCTGTACAATCAGCATATGAATCATTTCTGATGGCAGAAGCTGTCAGGAGAAGGTAGTGGGGAGGACGACAAAAAAATCCTGACCCAGTTCCGAAGCCTTCCCAGTCCCTGTGTTAGGATGGAGCAGATGCTCGCGGGGTTTGCAAGCGCTGTCGCTCCAAAGCTGTCGTTTTTAGCTGCCTCTGGTAGTGAAATTGCCCAACAGGGCTCCCCTTTAAAAATGAAAAGGCAGAGGGAAACTGGCTTGAAATTTTCTTTTAGAGCCATTTAGGGATGTTACTGGGAGATGTAATCTCCAGGAAGATTAATGTAGCTGCAATCTCCCAGAAGCACAATTATAGGTATAAGCCAGCAGCCTGGGTGGCAGCCCTGGGAGTGATCGATTAAACCCGAATTATGAGCTGTGGGTTTCCTTGTTGCTGTCGTGTGAGTTTTTATTTTATTTTTCAAAGTGGATTTGGGAGGCTTTACAGGATGCCCACTCTGATTAAGATTATGGAGAGAACAAGGAGAATTTTTGTGATTTAAGGGAAAGATGTGATACCTTTTTTTTTAGTCTGCTGTCAGGATGTGTTGTGTACTTCTGTTCAACGTGACTTCTCCAGACAAAAGTCAAACCTCATCTGTTCTCGACAGTTTTGCATCCTCACTAACACTGTTATTTATGAGCGTTACAGTTGTGTTTTACTCAGAACCACTGTCCCCCTCCCTGCAACAGTGATGTGCCAGAAACAGAGCAGCGTTTTGTAGCAGCAGTAAGGAAGGGCCTAGAGTGGCCTGGAGCTCAGCTGGGTCACAGCAATGTTATTTGGAAATCTATGGGCTCAGCTCGGATGTGTGCTGTCTCCATAGTTCTGAGGAACATGAAGATGCATCTGAGAGCAGATTCCGAGGAGCTGCATGTCCCCAGAGTGTCAGGAATACAGACAAACCCACCAGGGCTCCTTCTCAGGGTCAGTTCTTACCTGAACATCACCTTCACTTTGCCTGATGTGCTCCATGCGTTCCAACGTCGTGAGACGCTCCCGAGCACCATAACTCAACCACATTGAATTCTGGCGTCGAACAGTGCTACTTACAGAAAAGAGGCAGATGTAGTTCTGGTTTTCATTCTTTCCCTCACCGCATAGCACCAGTGCTTAGAAACGAACCATCTTTCTTTGCGAGCATGACATTATTTATTCCCATTTCTCTCTGTATTCATCTCTCACTTTCTTGGAAGTAACTATGAGAAAATGACCTTCTAGTGCAGATCTCAGGAGCGGCTGCAGTAGGGCTGTGTGGGGATTGGTGGCTGTCAGAAGGGGACTGCAGTATGGGATACGCAGAGCTGCACTCAGGAAGGGAGATGTGAAGATTTTTTGTAGCGGTATCAAAACCCTCAAGTGAGTAATTGTCTCAGGGTAAGAAGTGGGAAATTCTGTCATGGAAATGAACGATGGAGATTCTGTTTCAGAGAGCAAAGAAATAAATGCTGAGCATTGTGTAAAAGTGCAAGGAATACCCTGAGGCAGAGGAGGACTGAAGCCTGCAGGAACACAGGCTGCAGCCAGGGCTGAGCCGTGCTCACGGGCACTGAAGTGCCCAGGACTGCAGCATGAGGCTGCAGGTGCTGTAGCTCCAGCCTGCTCCACTCTGTAATTAGAAGAGTGCAGCAGCTCAGCAGACTATTTAATCCAAGAACTTCTTTCCAGCCCACACAGCCCACTGTGGAACAGTTAAAACAGCGATTTTGCGGTACGGGTAAGGAGGGAGGCACAGCGATGCGTTGTGATCCAGCAGCACCGGGATGTCTTGTCCCAGCCCCACGGATGTGGAACGTCCCCGATCCATCGCGGTGCAGAGATGTGGTGGCAGGTGCAGACACCACAGCAGTACAATCAGATACGCAGAAGCGGTGCAGGGATGACTTCACAGAGGATGTCGTTATTGCAGTAAGAGTGAAAAGGAGCAGTCCAGGACTACAGGGCTCTGTCTGAGGGAGACAGATTTGTAACTGTGCAGGAAAAAGACAGAGTGAAGGCAGCAGTGCCATGTTTATATAACTACACAGCAATATAGTGCACTGTGGGTGTGTGCTCCAGGAGAATGCTAAGATACTGCCAGGATACAGGAGGCAGTGATATTTTATTAATTAGGCTTGTGCTGTATCAGTGCAGCGATGCTGTAATATAATAAAGCAATAACACTCTTTTAGGGCATCTTAGCGTTACACGAATTAACAAACATAGGGGAGCGTAACACTGTGTTGCTATAAGCCAGGATGTCATCTCAGCTGGATGAAACATTCACCCCGGATCGGAGAGGCAACAGCAGGAACATGCTCTGCTGTGGAGTTTGCAGCGGGTGGGCAGTGCTGCCCAGCACCGGGCACAGGGACAGCGGCGCTGACAGCGCAGCAGCGTGGTAACACGATCCTGGGGCAGAGCAGCGATGTGATCCCGGTGCCATGAGGCAGGAGTTTGGCAGTGCACGGGTGCGTGGTGTTGTAGCTTGGCAGAAGAGTTTAGCGGTCTAATGGTGCAGTAATACAATATTCCAGCTGGGAGCTGCTCTGTACAGCAGTGATCGCTTCTGGTGCCGTGTTAGCGAAGGGTTGTGTCAGTCTGACAGCCTCAGAAGGCAGCAAGCGAGGTGCTGTTACCATGCTGCAGCTCTGGTGGCATGGCCATGAATCAGCACGGGGGCATTGCCACCAAGTTACGTGGTGACAGCGGGCTGCGTGCGTACGGGCTGGCTGTGTCGTACGTGGCGGTGGGACAGCTGTGTTCACACTGCAGTGGCTCCGTCCAGCAGTGTGAGAGCTGGGCAGTGCTCACCTGTGGGGCTGGCGAGATGTGTGAGCATGCAGCGAAGTGGCACAGGAAGGAGCGTGGGGAGGGAGATCATTTTGTTTTGGCCTGTAGCAGGAGGGTGCTGGTGGAGAGCCGGTGTCGTGCAGCAATAAGCATGCTGTCAGCCCTTGCAGAGCCCTATGGAGAGGCCACATGAGAGCTGAGCAGCAGTGTGATACCAAGCCTAGCACACCCGCGGCAAGAGGGGAGCAGCGACGCCTCGGCAGCTGGGATAGTGGTGAGGCAGCAGCAGGATGGGGTTAGTGATGTGACAGCAGCAGTGGGAGCAACACAGAGGCTGAGTGTGGTGGCAGCAGGGACTGCGGTGCAACAGTGCAGTGGCAGCAGATCCACGGGGCAGCGGTGACGCGGCGGCAGCACCTGCAGCACAGCAGCGGTTCAGCACTGGGGCTCACAGCACAGGTACTGCGGCACAGAAACATGCTGTGCTCTGCTCCGTGCTCCTCCTGCGCCCCGGCATTGGCCTCACTGGCACCTTTAAGAGCTTTTTTTTGTCCTTTGCTATGCAATATTAACTCGCAAGCAATCCTGCCATGTGAGACCTGACCGTTTTCAGAGCCATTTAGCTTTCACACCCTGCTTGCCTGTTAAATTTTTCAGTGAAGTGATTCCCCAACAGTTTTCTGTCAATTGCTTCTTGGTAGCATGGGGATCAAAGGGGTCAAATAATGCCTCAGGGAATCATTAAATATTTACAGGCTTCTGCTGTTAGCACTGTGGCCAAAGGGGCTTTTGTATTTCTATTTGTACAGGCAGTTAAACTCGGCTCCTATCTGCACCATCTCCCGTTCCGGTTTTAATGTCAGTGTCCAAATTACCATTAAAATAGGGAAGGAATCTTTGCGCATCTCTCAAATCGCTTTTCTTTTCTTGCTCTGCTTGATCTTTCTTTACTTATGGGCTTCAGTTAATCTTAACGGATTTTAATGGACCTTGGAACAACCAGAGTGAGGGATGCAGCCCTGCTTTGGGGCAGGACCTGTCCCCACACTATGTGGGAAGCACATTCTCTGAGCCAGATGGGAGTGGATAAGGAGAATGCACTTTGTCCAGCTCTCAGCCTTGTTGGTTGACCCTTTTCCCTGAAATGGCTTTGACTTCAGCTGATTCCAATGGGAGTTTTGCTGCAGCAGGACCATACATGGAGCTCCACCAGCAGAGAGCCTGGGAGCCCCTTGCTGCCGAGGGCAGCAGCGTTAAGGACCTGTGATGGGAGCTTCTGGCTGCCCTGCGTACCAGTGAGAGAGGCTGCTGTGGGCTGGGCTGGTGCTGGGGGCTCTGTGAGAAGCACTGCGGGCCAGCAGAGGTGAAGAAGTGTCTTGCTGTGCAGGTTCTCATGTGCTGTGTTACACCATACTGTGAGGCAATGCAACAGTGGGGTGTCAGGGCTTGTGGTGAGCTAAGGGCAGTTTGTCATAGCTGTTCATTTACTTAGTTAAACCAATGGCATAATTTGGAATGGCCATATTTTTCCTGTGGCTCAAAATGACCAGCCACCACAGTGATCCTGACCCTGTGGTGTGGTTTCAGCTTACTGATGCTGTACTGGGGCAAGCAGGTTAGGAGAGACAAAATCCAGAAGAAACACTACGTTCCCTCCCCCTACTCACCATTCTCTTTTTCAGGCACCTCTGAGAGCTTGCTCTGACCTCCCGACATGTCCCCATTCTGCCATGCTCCGTCTCCCCACTGTTTGTGGTGGGACGTGCTCCACTGGCCAGGCTCCAGCTCCTGGGAGCCCCTTCCCTGGCCTTGGAGCCCTGCAGCCCTGGGCCTGGCCATGCCCGGGGAGCCTGCAGCTGTGCTGGAGCTGGGAGGGAGCCCCATGCCTGCCATGCTCCAAGTGGCATTGCCACATCCTGCTGATCGCCAGGCAGCTGTTGGCAGCACTCCAAGTACCTGCGTGCATCTCGTTCGGCCTCTGTGCTTCCTGCCCTCCATGTGCTGGCGCAGCCCATGTTGGTGCATGTAGCGTGACATAAAGAGCCTTCACACCCATGTCTTGTCTGCATACCTACAGCCTGCACACGCGCAGCCTCTGGTAGATCTGTGTGGCCCTACGAGTGCCTCTGTGCATATCCCCATCCCTGTGCTTAAACCCCATCAGCGCACGCACGTGTCTCTGCCTGCTGACACCCACCATGCCTTCCAAGGTACGTCTCCTGTATTTTCCATGGTAATGAGTATGGACACAGGGGATTGTTGTTCCATTTGAGCCCATCCACTCTGCTCCGCCCTTGCTCAACTTGGAGAAAAAATGATCACGTTTATTGCTTCTAAAAAGCTCAAGGGATGGGAACCAGACACACGGAATCACCGAGGGGCAGTGGGTAATCTGCCTGCCCACAGTGGGTCTGCCAGCAAACATTAATCTTTGTCAATGTTTTACTTTTTAAACAAATCTGTTTTAAAAGGATATGGAAAGACATCAAAATAAAACCAAGCTAAAGGAACATTCATTAAATATTCAGTTCATGAAATATACAGCAGCATGAGCTAATGCACTGAAAGCACAACCCTTCTGGTTGGATTCAGCTTATCTTTTGAGAGAATAAAATCTTTCAATAATGAATTAACCATCATTTAAATTAGTCCACTGTGCATTCCACCGATCTATACTGCCTTGGTTTTTGTTTGATGCAATGTTGGGTTTGAACAAAGTGTCAGGGAAGAGTTGAGCTTTTAGATGTAGTGGATGGGCTGGAGGTTTGGCAGCTGTATTAGCTGTGGTCCTTTCTAGCGTTACATCTTCGGTAGCTGGTTTTCCCTGATGAGTCCATGAGTGGTATTGATTTCCAATGACAAGCAGCTATATGGTGTGCATCCAGTAAAAGACACTTAGCTAACTTTGGGCTCCCTTTCAATAATCCTCTGGCATTCCTGTGACCCTAGAGAGCAGCAGCAGTGCCCATGGACTTGAGTAATCCTCCAATTTCGATCAAATGCCCCTCTTAGGAAAAAAAGACAAACAGCTGTCATGGTTTGTATGATCCCATTTGGTTTTCTTAGTAGCTTTCTGCACCAGCGTAAGACCATGAGCTCAATGCTCATCCTCAAAGTGAAGTTATTAGCAATATTCTAATCTCCCTTCTATCCATTCCTCCCTTAGAGTACTTTGCACTTTGTAACCATCTTTGGAAAGAATATATAGCATTGCTTCATCCCACACAGATGAAATAAACTCTCTGCTCTTGGAAGGAAACAGGCAACCATGTAACTTTGTGAGGCATCATGTCACAACAGTTGAAGGCAGGAAGTAGAAAACTGCCAACAGCCCCTCTGCGTTCTGCTGAAATAACACAAAAGGAGTTTAGGTAGTTTGTGACCAGCTGCATTTAAATCTAGCTGTGTTTAAATCTAGAGATCTTATACTGGGATATGCAGTTTGATCCTTCTAAAGGTGCTGTCAGATCTTTGCTTAGAATAGAAGTGAGACAGACCTCAGTTTTACAGTGGCATGTTTCATGCGTTGCTGCAGGTTTGGTTTGGAGTATTTGGTTGGTATTTATTGCCAGGGCTCTGCTCATCTAATAACCAACCACGCCTTCTGCAGCACCTCACTGTGCCAGTCAGATACTGACCTCTCCTGTCCCTTTTTCCTTTGAGAGAGGTGAGGGAACCAGGGCAGAATTAGCTGCTTTTGCTGGAGTCCCAGATGGAGAGAGAGCAATTCATGGTTCTCATAGTCCTGAGCAAAGGGAAGGGACCACAGAAGGTTTGTTTTAAACCATGTTTGTACTGCATATACGTGGCAAACTGTTACAGCACCTTCTGGGCTGTCAAGCTTGTACTTGTCTTTTTGTAGCCCATTGATGATCTTGAAAAGCAAAAAATAGCCACGACACATTGCGCTCTGGCCAGCGCACCTTCTGTGCAGGGGCTTGGAAGTTGGGTTAGTGCAAAATATGTGTATCAGATCTGTGTGGAAGGTGTCAGGAGTTTGGCATATTCTCATCTCTTTTCATCTAATGTGGAATAGAGCTAGCTAATTACAGGCAATGCTGTTCTAAACAGAAGTTGACAGTCCAGGGTTTGTTACCTTGAGAGGGCTGGAAAGCATCCTTGGTGTTTTTAATAACCTTTCTGTTTGTGATTGAATATGATCCAATTGCTCTAATGGAGGAGAATATTATGCACAGCGTGAGTCAGCAACACTTTCTTTCTGGAACAGCTGTCAGCAAAGAAAGTTCCCAAACTCTCTGCAGAAATATTCCTCCCCCCAGATGATGATATGGGCTGCATCTGCCAATACCTGCTGATGCCTCCTCTTGAGACGGAATGGCGCTTGCCTGATGGGAATACGGAACCATCCAGGGTTCATTCAAGGTTGGAAGACACAACTCAATACGCAGCAAAAGCACTCGGGAGCTTGGCACAGACAAAAGGGAAGCCAGTTGCAGAAGTTCAGAGTTCCAGTGGCTGGGAGCTTTGGAGCAATGCCCTTGGCAGCACTGGCAGGAGAAAGATGGTGACACATCCAAATGCTAAGGCTCATCTGAGGTCATCCAGTAAACGAGACTGGGTTGCTCCTTGTAAAATACAGATCTATAACAATCAACTGAATCTCCTCAGGGATTACCTCTCCTACCTACTGATATTGCCATGTTTTTGTGTTGTGTCGCAGGCAACAACCTGATCTAACACTCTAGCAAGTGAAAGGCCATGTACTGAAACAAGTCTTCCACTACAAATCTGTACTTCCATTGGAAAGTTTTGCCGAGAAAAGCTGCAGTCTGATAAGCAGTCCTAAGTTTCAGATTGACTTTTTTTCTCTCTGTCGTGGCAGTTGGATATTTGCTACCACTGGACAAAGTCTCTGTCAGCTACCGAGTGATTAGTCATGGTGGGATCCAACATTTTCCTATGGAAAGTGTTTGTACCAGTGGTGCCAGCCTGAAGTGCAGCACTGCTGCTTTTTAAAGGATCCAGACATAATAAAGCACCTAACTCACTCCCTGTTCAATGCCAAGTCATCCAGCCTCCTCCACGCTCTCTGGTAAGGTCAGTCAATGTGCCAAACTCTTCTTGCCTGTGAGCTCCCTCTGTGCCAAACAGCGTCCACAAACATTTCTGCTCTTGTGGATTTTGTAGGAAAAGGGGAGGATTGAGGCACATAGGCAAGACTTGCATTTCACAAAGATCCTACAGATTTTTAGAAAGTGTACAACAAGAGACCCAGACCTTAAAAGAACAGTGTGATTGCCACAAAGAACAGTGTGGGAAAGCCAGTATACATGCATGTGCAGCCCTCCCACACGCACACTGACTACCCTAGATATAGGCATGCCCACAGATCAGCACCTACACACAAATGCTTTTGACACACTTATTCTCAGCATCCTGTTCTCTCACAGCAGCCTCAGTTGGAGGAAGGGAGAAAATATGTTCCTTCTAACCTAATCTTCTAATGACCTTTCTGCTAACCCCACTTTCCTGCATATCTCTAAGCTGCCTGTGGTGGTGATGGGAACAAGATCCCAGTGATTTTCCTCCTCAAAGGTCAGCAGGATCTGTCTGCTAGATTGTGATGTGCCGCCCAATTGCTCTTAAGAGATTCAGGGTAAATAAGAAGATAAGAAAATTGTTTACGATTGCATCTCTGGGTCCCCTGCAGCTCTGCCAGGGTTCTTGCACAGTCAAAGGACTGCGACTGCGCTGCAGACCTGATGCCAGCGGGCTCCCATTGCCTCTTCCCGTTCTGGACTGTGAAGTACCTTCCAAGCCTGGCAGCTGGTTTCTGTACTCTCTGTCCGCCCTGCATGTTTCCTTTGACTGCAGCTGCAGGGAAGAAGAGTAGGAGAGCAGGCAATCGCGGCAACCTGCCATGGTAGCTGGTTCATGATGCTCTGGTACGAGCTGATATTTAGGGGATGACCATCTCAACTTCTCTTGTGAGGCACTTAGAGCTCTGTAAGGCAGGCTTATTGCCTGTCTCTCACGGCTGTCTCCTGGCAGTTTGGGGCTGTGATGAATTCTCGTGGCTCCCCTGCTCAGCTTCCTCTCTCCAAGAGGAAGAGGAGACAGGCATTTTCTGATTGCAGGGCATTCCTGGCCTCTGCTCTGCCTGTCACAGGGAGAGTCATTCACGGCGGCGAGGCGATGCTCTCTCTGGAATTGGAGTCATTTGTCTCGGGAAGGAGCCCAGGCGCCTAGCTCGCTGTGTGGCAGCTTCTGCTCAAGGGAGACACGCACTTCGTCAATAAACAAGGAGCCTGGGGAATGGCTCCAGCTGACAGAGGACGTTATTAATGACCGGCACTTTGACTGAGATCAGCCTTCCATTAGCTGCGTTACGAGGGGACAGAAAAGGAGCCGAAGATGGCAGCCTTGAGAGGAGCTGGGAGTTTTGGCACCCTCCTTCAGTGTCTCCTGCTGCAAGGGCCCCTGAGGAGTGGCTGTGCATTTCCCTTGTGTCAGGGATCCTCAGACTGTGACAAGAGGTGGCAGGCCAGCTTGCTTCCCATGGGTGTGCTCTGATGTGGAGATCTTCCAGACCAGAACTTCCCCACCTTTGTTGTCCCTGTTTGCCCTGGGCACAATGGGTGTCTTCCAGTGTCTGCTACCCAAGCATCTTTCTTTGGAGGGCCTGGAGGCCTTCGTGCAGCTCCTCCCCAGCTGTGCAGTGAAGAAGGCTCTGAGAGGAAGCTGTTCTGCTGCTTTCACTCTTGGGAAGAGGCACGAGGAAGAACAAGAAGCACTATCCCACATTGCCATGCACTTCTGGCTGTGACTGGAACAGCTGTTGGCTCTTGTCATGGTTAAATTCCTCAACTAATCACCTCACGTGGAAGAGGCCTCTAGGCTCTAAAGCAACTGTTAATACACCTTACAACCATACTTAATTTGCCACAGCACCGTCAGGATGGAAGCAGAATAAGCCCTGCTTTGTTGTGACAGTGATAGTTCGTCCTTGACTGTCCTACAGCTGCTGGGGGAGTGAGTCTTTGGCTTCTGCATGAAGAAAATGTGAAGTGCTCAGCCCATGGGTTGGTCTTTGCAGAACGTTTTGTTTGGAGCCGTGCTTGCAAAGAAAGTTATGAAATCTTTCAGCTGAACACCTGAGCGTCCAACAAGCCTGCTGCATAGACAAGGTGTAGGATCAGTGTCAGCCTTCTTGAAGAAGTTCTTCGTGCCATTGCATGTGGAGCTGCAGTCACCGTGGCTTCACGCCTAAGGATGCGTTCACTGTCCTGTTCAGGTCCTGTTGCCTGCGGTGATGGTGAGTTTTTTATTGCAATTTAAATCTCCTTTCGGATTGAATGCTCTTATGCTCAGCCTGAGAACAGAGGAAAAGGTAGGGGGAACTCATCCCTTTTCTTTCAGAAATGATTCTCTTGCCACAACAGGCCTAAAGCCCAGAATTCAGAGCTGGTTCTGGGAGCCCCTTATTTATCCCAGGAGTCAGGTGTTTGGAAACAGAATGGTTGGATCCAATGTCCAAATTCTTCGCTTCACATCCCCCAGCCTGGGGCTGCTCAGATTTAGGATTCAGGTGTGAGCTCATCTTTGGTAGACTCGTGCAGGAAGCCCTCTGGTTACTTTCTACGTGCAGAAAGCTGGAAAAACTTTACTGTAAGACTGGCTCAAGGTCTCTCCCTTGTGGTTAAAAATTACTATCCCAGGGCTGAGAGCATTGTAGGGATCCTGGACTGCTGCCTCCAGGCTTGCTTCCACTGTGGCAGGAAAAGATTGTGGGACTCGTGGGTCTGCTAGTCTTTATAAGCTGAAACAGGTCCCACCCAGCTAAATGGTCCATTTCTGCTCCAAAACGAGCTCTAGACTCCGCTCCAAGCCCCTAAGTGGATTGCCTTCTGGCCAGCCTAGCTCTCTGGTGATTGAAAAGCTGAGAGCAATCAGAAGGGGGGTGGGTAGGGTTGCGGTGCTCAGAGGCTGTGTGCACCCAAACTAGCTGGATTCGCTGAACTCATCACCGAAATCGCTTCTTGCAGTGCCTCTCTGTTTTAATTCTGCCTGAATCAGCCCTCTCCCATGAGTGAAACAATCTTGCCTGCAGATTGAGGGGGGTGGGAGGGATTTGAACATTAATCTGATGTAGATTATACATCCGCCTCCCTCTCTCTCCCTCTTTCTGTCTGTTTCTCTCCCCTCCCTCTCCTTCCTGCTTCATCTCTTCAAGAAAGTGAACAAAAAGTAAAAGCACGGAGAGAGAGAGGCAGAGAGAGAAAAAGCTCCCTGACGAGGGAAACCCCAGCAGCCAGTAGCTGTTTGGATTTGCCTGGCGCTGCCTTTCTTGCTTTGCTCCCAAGGAATACCTTTAATGGGATCATTTGCTTCAGTTCCTTTATAACCAAGTCCACCGGAAAGGCAGACTCAACATATTATGGGCAACTGTGTGAAGTCTCCACTGAGAAACCTCTCGAAAAAGGTATGTTCCCCGAATCAAAGTGCATTGTGCGTTTCCAGCCCTGTCCTTGGGATGGGTGATGTCGTGGGCAGACGGGAAAGGGCGGTGGGACAGACGCAGGGATGTGTACGAAGGGTTCAGCTCTCTTCAGGAGTCTCTTCTGTAAGAGCTGCACGTGCAAGTGCAGCCACTAGAGCCCGGGATGCCGAGTGCCACCACATGAGTGCAAATAAATGTGTGCACGTGCATGTACGCACGTGAGGAGCTGTGTGTCCTGCTCTGTGTGTGTGACCACTGTGTACGTGCAAGCTTGTGCTTGTTGATGTGCACACTACGCTGGCACACATTTTCTGTACAGGCACCTTAATGTCTGTTTATACATGTGAGTTTGTGTACGTGTGTGCACGTGCTTCAGTTGAGAGGTGCCTGCCCGAGTCTGCTGTGTGTCATGGCTATAGGGACAGACATTCGTGTACATGTGAGTGGGTGCGTGTTCGTATTCATAGAACCGTAGAATCCTTAGAGTTGGAAGGGACCTTTAAAGGTCACCAAGTCCAACTGCCCTGCAATGTACAGGGACATCTACAGCTGGATCAGGTTGATCAGAGTTTGGTTCAGCCTGACCTTGAACGTCTCCAGGGTTGGGGTGTCCACCACCTCTCTGGGCATCCTGTTCCAGTGCTTCACCACCCCTACTGTAAAAAACTTTTTCCTTAAATCTAACCTAAATTTCCTCTCTTTCAGTTTAAAGCCATTCCCCCTTGTCCTATCCCCACAGACCCTTCTAAAGAGTCTGTCCCCCTCTTATAGATTCATAGAATCCTTAGAGTTGGAAGGGACCTTTAAAGGTTATCTCGTCTATTCCTGTTGGTATTTAAAAATAAGCACACTTAATGAGAGTGTATCTGGAGTGTGTGCATGTCCTTTATGTCTCTACGTGTTCATTCTGAGGTGTGTGAGCAGGCGTGTGGTGTTTGTTGTGTGTGTCCATGTGGGGAAGGCGTGTGTGTGTGACACACCGATCCCTGCAGGCCCGGCTGTGCCTCGTGGTGTCTGTCCTCACTACAGGCTGCGTGGAGGCATCCGTGTGTTTCTGCGTGCATCCACCCCTCCATACGCACGCATCTCCTTTTGTTGATACGCAGTTGGGTGCAGAAGCATGTTTGTCTGCAATCTGCGTGCATGCCTCTGAGGCATGGACACAGCATTTGCTGCGTGTTCACGCTCCGTGTCGCACGTCAGTACAGCCCATGTGTGTGTGCTCGGGCCCGGCTGCGCTTCGTGTACAAGCTGCCACGTGTGTGTTAGGCTCCAGTCCACGGACTGCTCTGTGCTGAGGCTTTAAAACAATCCCAGGATGAATTAGATTCAGGAGCTGTTCTGCTGTTAGGGACCAGACTGAAGTGGGAACGATCTGTCCCAGTGATGTTTCCTGTCTGACTGCAGAAGGTGTGCAGCACTGTGTACCTGTCAGCCACACGGTTCTCGCTTGACATTGCTAGAATTCTAATAATGAAAAGCTGTTTGATTCACTCCTCATGAATGAGAAAGTTAGGCCAAGCATCAGAAGTATTTCAGTGCAGAGCTACCTCTATGGAGACCTTGCTGGCTGCTAATGCCACTGCCATGGGGATGTTGCACCCAGCAGACCTTGCAGTGAGGAAAGCTGCTGGGAGGGAGCTGCTGGGGGGAGGGCCTCCCTAGCAGGGAGCTTCTGCTGGCCCAAGCTGTGCGTCTTCTGTGTAGGAACACGGTTTACTTGTTACCTTAGCTGCTGTAAACAAGGCCAGTAGTGGCACAGGGCTGCTGCAGGACAGCTAGGATACATGAAGAGGGAATTCATCATCAAGCAGTTTGGTAGGGCCAAGACCAGTCCCTAGGTCAGGGTGACCTTCAGGAGGAGGCAGGAGAAGTTAGAGGTTTACCCAAACGTGACACATCTGAAAACAGCAGTTTGGCTATTCCTAGGCTGCCTCCAACTTGCAATAAAAGGAGTTGGCTGCAGCTGTGCTCAACGTGATCAAGGAAATTGCAATTAAAGTCTGAAGTGTGGCCAGGCTTCTTGAATCAAAATAGACTGAGGAACTTAGAAACTCTGTGTGATCAGTCTTTTGGGTAATTTATGCTTTCATTCCTAAAAGCTGCTTCAAATACTGCACTTTAGAAGTGCATATTTAGAAGGCCTGGGATGGCAGGACTAAAGAGAGGAAGTTGCAAAGCTGAGTTAGAGAGTTTCTCAGACTGCAGTCTGGCCTCAGGCACTAATCCTGAGATATCCTGGGGCAGTGCTGTTCTTTATGGCACCCATGGTTATGGTGGGTACGTTGCAGGTCACTCTTACACTGTATAACTTCATTTGGCTGCTTTGTGACCCTTGTCTTTTTTTCTCAGATTTTACCTGGGGCAAACTCAGAGGAAACGCAGTGAGGAATATGAGGAACTGGGGCCTGGGTGGTACTGAATTACACTGGGAAGAAGCAATCGTTCTCTGCCTGCTGCTCTCCCCTCTCCTCACCCACCCCTGCCTCCCTAAAACTCCTTTGAGTGTGAATGTCCTGGGACCGAGGTGCTGCCCGCTGTTAAGCCAGAACTACCAGGCACAGCTTTCTTACTCTCTGATCTCCACCATGTGCTCCTGCCTCAGTGAGTGGAAATAGAGTTAAGATGATTACGAGAATGGCTTAGGAATCTGAAGGCCTTTTGCTCGTAATATTCACTCCCGAGGAAAAGTTGATGGAGGGACATTACCTGCTTATATTTTTCTTTCATTTTGCTGAAATGGTAAAGAGGAACTGTAGATGATGTGTGTGTGAAAGCTGAACTTGGGTAACAGGATTTGATCTTTTGAATATGAGACTTCAAGCAGACAGCTGGGACCCCTTTCCAGGCAGCCTGGTGGGGGGCTGCTCCCCTGCCTGTTTGGTGACGATGCTCACACTTCGTCTCCCGGTGCTGGCTGGTAGCAGGCTTACTTTCCCCTGAGTAGTGACCCTACTGGCCACCCTGGGTGCCTTTCCCACCTCAGTGGGGACACCTCGGCCTGCTGCTCAGCAAAGCCCCTCTGGCATACCGACCCTGTCCTTTCCTTGCGTCTCCCTTGTTGTGCATGCTGCTGTACCCCTCTAACAGGCAGCCGACGTTGCTTTGCCCTGCACCCATGCTACAACTCGCTTCCTGGCTCTGCCTGGATGAAGGAGGAACATGGTAGAGGGAACTTTTGAGGGCACTCTCAGGAGAAACCTGGGAGGCTGCTGGGCAGCGGGCACATCGCCTGCCATAAATGCTGCCTGCAGCTGCTGGGTAGGGCAGGGAGCCCCCGCCGGGGTCTCGCTGGGACCTGGTGCTGCGATGGGTGTCTGGCCAGGAGCTGCTGTGCTCTTGGCAGCTGCTTCATCCCACTGGCAGTCTTCACCCACACAGGAAAGTAATGGGATGATCATTCTTTGGTCCTGCTGAGTGGATGGGTAAGAAGCTCCTTTGACTGGAAGGGTCAGAAAGCAAGGATGAGGTGTAGGCTGTGGGGCCTTTGGTCTTTCATCTGTCTTCACTGGAATGAAATGCAGAACTATTTTAAGTGAGTCATATTATTTGGGATATTAAGCTGAAAAATGTGCCGAGAAAAAAAGCTGGTAATTTTTGAAACGACGTTGCACTGATGTCATGAAGCTATGCAGTTCAACACAGATGCCGTGACATTTAGCTGAGCTGGTAATATGCCATTTTTGGACTGATGCTCATCCTTCAGGTTTTTAAGGACAAGTGTCCAATGTGTCACATTTAATCAGAGACAGATTTTCTCCTCATCCATGACTGCAATGAAAATGCTTTTTTGCTTCATCATTTTCTTTCTTCATGGCTTGCTTTTTGAGTTTTTTGTTTTGATGCTTGATATTCACATGACATTATACATGAGCAGATTGGTGTAAGATCATAAAAATGCAAACTACAAATCATGTGTGCAATGTAATAGCACAGGGCAGACACAGCAAGCTGACACAATAGGTTTGGACAAGTGTGAGTGAGACGCGTGTGTGTGTTTTTGGTGTCTCAGCCTGAAAAAGCAGCTCAGGCTTTAAGGAAAGGGTTAATAGAGGAGACAATGACAATTGACAGAGCTCCTCTGATCACCCCTGGGAGCACTGGCTGTAAAAGTAGAATCATTCCTGAAGAGGAATCTGATGTATGATTAATGTTTATTCTATAAAACCAAGGGTCCTGTGGGCTGTGCTGGCTTTTTATAGCTGCATGGGAATATCAGGATAAGACTTTTCTTGCAGAGCCAGGGAAATGCATTTCTATAAAAGGAAAGCAGTGCCTCCTTATAAAATCCAGTGCTGGATTCTGTTCTGGAGCCCTAGCTTAGCAGGACACGTGCACTTACAAAAATGTGCAAATGCAAACAAACAAAATTGTTGTGCTTGGGACTGTTCTCCACTTGGAACTGTAAGTGATGAGAAGAGGCAGTGCCAAACCCCCGAGGATGTAACCAGTTAGCACTGGAACGAGGAGAGGGAGCCCGCAGCTGGGAGAGCCCTGATGCCCTCAAAGGCCTTCTGATAACGCCCGAAGGTGCGTGGTGCTGTGTTGCTGAACTGTAAAAGCAGAGCCTGACACAGTGTCTGTGCGGGCCCTGCCTTCCTCCTGGGGAACGTGGAGGCCAGCGTGGCTCTGGCCAACGTGGCCAATGCGGCTCTGTCAGCAGCTTTGCCCGGGGCACATGTCCCATCACGTCGGGGTGCGCTTGGCCTTCGCAGCCAATTCCTCGATTCGCACGAGGAATCATTAGCACTGGGGCTGGTGGTGGGAGCGTGGCCCTTTGGGCTTGTTCTGGGAAGATGTGAGAGTTGAGAGTTTGATGTCGTTTCAAAGCAAAATTCTCCTGGTTGGCTGTACTTCTATCAGCTTTTGAAAGCAAACTCCTGGACTTACTGCTTCTATACAGACCATAATAGAACAGTGGGGGGGACACAGCGTGGACCAGATGAAGGAAATTTAGCAATAATGGCTCTGCGAGGCGGTTCAGTAAAACTTCAGAGGAAAGACTGGGCGAGACGGGGAGGTAACATCCTCTGTTGTGTTGTTTGCTTGCTGCTGGTTGGCTGGGAAGATCCGCCATGAGGAGAAGACGAGCTATAAGGCTGTCCAGACGAGCGAAGAGGGGCCGTCGGAGTACCAGGGTCCGCTCATGGTGCTGGCCCAGAACTGCGCCGTCATGCACAACCTGCTGGGGCCAGCATGCATCTTCCTGAGGAAGGGCTTCGCAGAAAACAGGCAGCCTGTACGTAAGTTACACCCAGCCGGGCGAGACACGCACAACGGCACGTGGACGCGAGCCAGGGATGCGGGGCTGTCCGTGTGCTCCGTGTGCGTGGAGCTCTGTAACCCTGAGCCCTGGGTCTCGAGCATCCCGGCTCCAGCTCCAGCAAATACAATCACAGGCAAATGTCTAACGTGAAGGATGTGCAGAGATATCCCTGTGCCTAAACACCAACAAAGGGGGATTGTAAAAATGCAGCTGTGGAAGATAGATCAAAGCCTGCACTCAAGTAGATGAAGTCACATGGATTCAGGAGGAGAACTTAGGACCTCAGGACTTACATAATCAGATGGACTCCGGAGGAGTCCAGTATTCAAAGCTGTTGTTCCAGCAAGACATCCACATCTCATTCCCAGAGGCTCAGATTAGCATTTAAGGCTAAATAGCTGCTTACATGCAAATCAGGGCATCCATATTGGGAACAAGCTGTCCCACAGAGATGCCCATATTTGTTACTGTTCCTGTCAGCTCGCAGTGAGGATGCTAATACAAGCAGAAGTGAGCATGCATCTGCCTCCTTGCAGAAATCCGAATGCAGTCTCTGGTACACTTTCATATGCAGCCTGACACTGCAGCGATCCCAGCCAAATAAACCAAAGCCCATCAGTCTGTCCTCGTAGTGCCAGACTACCAAATGCTATTGCCCATACACACACAGATAAACGGCAAAAACACATCTGTCCATTCAGTTGCACCTATTTGTAACGGTGCTCACATGCATCTCATGGGCACATGTATATGTAATCAATGAAAACATATATTTGTATGTAAATTCAAATGTATACATGTGGACACATTAAATATACAGAAATATGCACACCAGTATTGTATCTTTACAAGAAGTAATGTGGGTTTTTTGCACATAAACATTTTATTCTGGCAATAATGTATTTAAAGACATACACAAAGAAACTTTACATGGAAGAAATGTCGTGCACAGTTGTGTATTGACATGGTTACGTGCAGCTGTAGGAAACACCTAGACCTTTATTTCTGAAACCTCATTTTCAACCAACAACCCAAAAAAGAACTGTACTCAGTCATTATTGATCAAAGGGATTTTGTTCTTCCCAACCTTCAGCCACGAAGTGATCACATGTTCCTTGAGTCAGTTCATTAAAGCACGAAGCGTAGCAGAACCCCAGCACCCTTACTGGTGCTGCCATGGACAGAGCTCCATCGTGGGGAAGGGCCCAGCTTCTAGCAGGAGGCTCTCACAGACAGGGATCCAGCCCCTTCGGGCCCTGGAAACTCATAGTACCCTAAGATGTTTCCAAAATAGGATTAGTGATGTCTCTGCCCTGTTGTGGAATAAGTGCATCTGATAAACAGCTTTACGTTTACTGACCCTCTAGACCAACAGGATTTATTGTGCATAGAACAGAACTAAATGAGGGTAAGACCATTATGCATAATGGACTCTCTGAGGGTCACCTCTGCTCATATCTAGGATCTAAACTCTGAACAGTTTTATTCCTCTTTCCATATGTTCTCCAAAAGCTTTAGGGTGATTCAGACCATTTCTTCCCGAGCTATTTTCCTCCTTTACCATTTTTTTTCAAATTCTTTTTTCAATTTTAAAACAGAAAACCTCTTCATGACGTTAGTTACCGCTTGAGTCACACTTTTGGAGGGACCTAAGCCCTCCCCCTCCTTTTGCATTCGCAGCCTGTGGCTCTCTGATGATAGAATCTGCATGTGCAAAGATATGCTCAGAGCCCTGCAGACGCGAGTGCTTCGGTGTGCGAAATTAGAGCCAGTGCTGAAGCCCTCATTTCTGACACGTGTCGGTCATGTTGCTTGCAACGTGGTCTTCGGTGAGTGGGGAGGAGGACGGTCTTGTGATGACTGCGCTGGAGGAAGGCCTGGGCCCATCCCCAGGCGCTCTCACCAGCTCGTGGCTGTCAGTGCTGCGGTGGCAGCTGCAGCCCTGAGCTGAGCACAGCAGGAACCCCCGGGACTGATGTTTGCAAACTCTTTGGAATGAGGTGCACGCCGTGCCAGTGCTGTCCACGAGCGCTTTTCATCTGCTGTTTTATTTGAGGCGGGAGGGCAATAAAGCCTCCTGCGTCCGGTGCGTGGGGGTTGAACGGTTTGATTGCTTGGCGTTGATGAAAGCAGAACAAATGGGATGACATGTTTGAAAATACCAGGTCTGTGAAGGATGAAGCTGCAGAGCCAGCACGCTCTGACAGCTCCATCCAGCACAGAGATGCCTCTGGGAAGGTTATGAGTGGCACGCTGGTCACTTCTCTGGCACAGCCCCCTTTTGCATAGACGTAACCCAGCGTGTGTCCTAGTTTGCTCTGCGCTCCGAGCAGCCACCATTAGTTTCCAGAGGAGCCTGTGGTTACATGGCAAAGGACCATCCTTCTCAAACTGCTCCAGGGCACCGTCTCCAGGGATGTGTGGTGAGACTGCAGGACACCTGGAAGGCAAGGAGAAACTCCCCACGGTAGAGGGGAAAAGCCGAGAGTCAGACGACAAAAGAGATTGCATTTCTGTGTTTCCAAATTCTCAGATGTTTTGGATTTTCCTGGGAGCCATGAGAGGAATTAGAAAGGGCATTTAAACCAGGAAGCAGTCCATTTCCATGCTCGTCTCTTCTTCTTGGTGCAGTGTTGGAATTTTCCTGTACTTTTTTATATCCTCCCCCTTCTTCCAAGAAATTCAAATTGGATGTTGCAGTGTTTCCTGAACATGGTGAATCCTTGTCCTGTTTTGTTTGTAGATGACCTTGAGGATGTATATGTTGTGTGTCTGCCTTCATGCCTGGTTTCAACATGCTTGTATGTGGAGCTGGGGGAAGGGGAAGTTCCTACCTTCCCGGGAGGACTGACCTTAGGAGATGGCACTGGGACACTGGCTGCTGCAGAGCTCCTGGCTGTCCTTGTCCTGCCAGCAGGACAGAGACCAGGCAGGGATCCAAGCAGACGATGCTGTAGACCTTCTGGTTACAGGGGCAGCTTCCAGCTGTTTTGCGCTGGCTGTTTCAGCGGGAGCTGCGGGAGGAATGCAATCAGAGCTCTAAGGCAGCTGCTGCAGGGCCAGTCTCTGCTCCAGGACTTGGTGCTGGGGAATGATGCAGGAGCCCTGTGAAGGTGCTCACAGCACCATCAGGTGGGGAGGCCGCACACAGAGCCTGTGCTGGCCCAGGTTTCTTCTGTTTGGGGGGAACACCCATCATGCCTCCCCCTCATCCAGCAGATGGGATGGAGGGGAGCTTCCACAGAGAAGCTAGGTAGATGGTATTAAACATGTCATCACCTTCTTGTTTCTTCTCTCGCTTTCTGGCTCGTCCCAAAACTGTTTGCACCAACAAGTGCTGTTCTGAAATTTTATCTTTGGCAAACAAGCAGCTATAACATAGTGTGTTCTCTCTTTGCAGGATAGAGAACTGCGTCCAGAAGAAATTGAAGGTAAAACTTGTCGCTCTTTCTGTGTCACCTTTTCCTCTGTCCGGTGAAAACGTATTGGCTGACCACTCCAGGTTGGCCCCCAGAGGGTAAAATAATCTGAAGCAAATTAGTGAAATAATTCTTGGCAATCCCAGCAAAAGAAATAATATGTAAAACTGCAAGAGTGCTGGCTGTTGAGGAATTTGCATCTAATGCAGCTTCTTCAAGGTGGGAGGATAAGTGTGGTAATGGGATATTGGCTGTCAGAGAACTGCCACACACCCCAGCTCCCATGCAAAGAAGTGCAGAGCATGAGGCAGTAGTATGGCTCTAGGGAAGGTAATCCTTACAGCGAGGGCAGAGAATGTAGTGCAGGGGTAAAAGCTGGGAAAACTTACTACTTCCAGTTTCTTTTGGGAGCGCAGTTTAAGAAAGATCAGTTTGTGGTACTGCAAACCGTCTGCAGTCAAAGCATGTGTTCCTTCCTGTAAGGAATGGGTCAGCAGTGCTGCTGATAGAAGAGCTTAACAGTGCTCCAGTCATTGCTTCTTCGTAGGAAGATCTGCTGGGAAAATACGCGGTGTCTTGGAGAGTCAGGCTTCATAAAGTGCTGCTGATTCTGGGGAGGTTTCTTAGAAAAGGTATTTCAGGCTGTCACTGACAATATTGTTCTTTTTGGATCCATTTCCACAGAACTAAGAGAAGCCTTTAAGGAGTTTGATAAAGACAAGGATGGGTTTATTAACTGCAGGGACCTGGGGAACTGCATGAGAACCATGGGCTACATGCCTACTGAGATGGAGCTAATAGAACTCTCCCAGCAGATCAACATGAACCGTGAGTAATATCTGCCTAGCTGTACCTGCCTGTGCCTGCTGTGCCCGCATCACTGCTCTGGGCTGTTTCGGTCTCCTGTTGTCTCTGTTCCTTTGTTTTATTTCTTTCCCTCTCTTTTTTCCATTCTCATTTTTGCTGCCTATCATCTCTGTTCACTTGTGGCCCCTAGCACTCAATGCTTTATTTTCTTGCTTATCAAAAAATTGACTGTGAGAATTGAGCTTTACATGAACAATCTGTGGAACCGCTGTCCTCCATGCTTAGGTTTGTCAGGTGTAAAACAGCCATCGCTGTGAACTGTCAGACATTAGTGCCCATGTTGTGGATGCCATTGTGTTGAAGCCGGTGTCAGATTGCACCATACTAAAGAAGGCAATGGAGAAGATGGAGATGCTTTGGTCAAAATGGGTGGTGGCTGGGCTGTTCGCTCTGCTGGGGGTGTTTGTGGGTCTGCTGTGTGCTTGTGGAAGGACTGCGAGTTGTGCTGGCAGTGTCAGGTTGGGGGGGCATCTGATGGAGTCATGAGAAAATGTTGCAAATATGTCTGATTCACTGTGACTGTGCCCCTTGTCTTTCACCATTGTTTTTTGTCACCACTTGTCTGTGGCAATGTGGGATGTTACCCTCAGCCAGGTGGGAAAAGAGATATTTAGTGCGTGTTATTTCTGACATAGGCTGATGTAGAAAAGACAAGGGAACAGAAGTAGTTGTAACATATACGACTGTTCACACATAAAACAGCTGATAATCATGGCACACAAGTGATTAGGAATTTGAAAGTGTTATTGCCAGCTTTCAGATAGAGGACAAGCAAGAAAAAGGATGAATATGATGAATAAACAGTTGGACATACATTAGCCACAGCTAATGGAGCAAGACTGCACCACTGCTGCATGGCACTGCCCAGGCTGTGCAGGAACATCATGCTGTGCCCTTGCTGTACCCTTTGGCACAGGTACAGCAGAGGGTTGCTATAAGCTGTAGTAAGATCAACCTCTAATACTTGGTATGTGATGCCATAAGGATGTGACAGTCCATGGCAGCATAGGTTGGTGTAGCTTGGGCTCATTCTGCCTATCTTACAATCCAGAAAATATAAAACAGTGTAAAAGTGCCTTTGCTTTTCCTTCCACCATCCTGCACCTTTTGTGCTTTGCTTTCATGAGAACCAAGCCCCCTGGGCACACAGAAGTGCAAAGGGACTGCTAGGCTTGGCTAATGTATGGTGTTCTTACACACAATCTTTCATCTTATCCCAAGTGG
Organism: Penelope pileata; assembly: GCA_013396635.1. Taxonomy (NCBI): domain Eukaryota; kingdom Metazoa; phylum Chordata; class Aves; order Galliformes; family Cracidae; genus Penelope; species Penelope pileata. The sequence goes on from WBMW01003825.1 coordinate 756,440, forward strand.
GTGGCCATGTGGATTTCGAAGATTTTGTTGAGCTGATGGGACCAAAGCTGCTGGCAGAAACTGCAGACATGATCGGTGTAAAAGAGCTCCGTGATGCCTTCAGAGAGGTGAGTGCTTCTTACTGTGTGCCCCTCAGAGAGGTGAGGAACAGGAGACAGGAAAGAGAGAAGACCTACTAGGGAAGAGAAGAGGAGGAGAGAGCAGCAGGGTGGAAGACTGAGAAAGAGCCAAGCCAGGCATGAAACAAGGGAGGAGCAGAGAAAGTCACTAAGGTAAGGGAGCCCTTAAGGCAAGGAAGAGGAAAGCTGGTGCAGACACAGCAGTAACGAGAGATTTCTGAGGAGAAAAGACAGACTGGATCCAGACCAAAAGAAACCTGGAGGAGGAGGAGGGACACAGAAGGAATGCAGGAAAAATAGGACACTCAGGAGCAGGGCCGTACAAAGTCCAACTCAGTGCAAGATCCATTTCCATTAACTGTATATCCCCTGCTGGTATTTTTCATGTGCTTGCAGTTTGACACCAATGGTGATGGGGAGATCAGCACCAGTGAGCTGCGAGAAGCCATGAAGAAGCTTCTAGGGCAGCAGGTGGGTCATCGGGATATTGAAGAGATCATCCGGGACGTGGATCTGAACGGAGATGGGCGTGTTGATTTTGAAGGTGAGAAGGGATGAGTGCTCCCTGTCCATCTGCTCGAGTGGGAGTCAGAATTTCAGTTCAGAGGTGGAAGCAGAAAGGAAGATTTGCATGCTCTGGGACCAGGTATCTGAAATATGGAGGAAAAAAAGACAATTTCTCAGCTGAAGTGTTCATTTATGTATCTTCTCATGCTGCATCTCAACTTCAGCCAGGTCTCCATAGTTCTAGAGTGGAAAGAGATATGTTCTGCCACAAAGAAACAGCTTCTGCTGCTCATATACAGTGCCAGACTTCCTTTTAGGGGGCATTTTCCTTTCTATTAAACCTATTGCAAGAGCTGTGAGGAGGCTTTATAGGTTTGGAGATTGCATTGCACCCTCCGTTTCCTCTGGCTCACCTTACTATTTGGGTTTATAGAGATTTTGTTTCTGTACCTTTATGCCAGGAGATGATCACGTGCTAGATGTGCTCACTAGCACTGTAGATATCTGATCTTGAGGTGTCATGTTAAATCCTAGAGACAATTCATTACTTCTCCCACTTCCCATGCTGGAAAGAGTTGGAAAGAATAAGACTGGTTATGCTACTATCCTAGCCATTAGGCATGGCAGGAGTGATGTTAATGGAGCTCAGGGTTCCTGGCAAGGAAAGCAGCTGATACCAGCAGACAACGAAATGGATGTAAGAGCTGGAAGGTGCGAGAATGTGGCAGGCTGCTTGTTTTCCTAGCACAAATCCAGATGTCCCTTTGCAATAAGGCTGAAGCAGAGGAGCTACAGAATTAAAGTAAAATGGATGTAATTTTTTGGTTCAGAGGCATTCCTGGATCTCCTGTATGGCAAGGAGTCTCAGTCCTGAAGTTTCTGAGGGCTTCGAAAAAACTAAAAAGCTGGAAATGCCTCCCTAGAAAGTATCTGGTAGCTGCAGTTGTTCTAATGCACTGTCTGATTACATGCCAGTAGCTCTCCTTGTTTCCCACAGCTAAATTATGTTAGACAGCTAAAATACATGAAATGCTATCCCAGTATCATTTTCTCTGTGAGTTGCTGCTTTAGTTGTCAAAGGACAGCTCCATCAATGGAAAAAGGGGGTAATTTCCACTGCCCTCCTCTTTGCTGTTATTAATTTCTGGGCATTTCAAGTGCAGAATGAATACACATTTATGTTTGATGGCATCTACACTCAGTTTTAACAATTGTAATTGACTTCACAAGCCGCAGGGTGGTGAAGTAATAGATCCTGGATATCCTTCAGTTAACCTGTATCTTTAAAAACAAGTAATCCATCAAAGCATACTTTTCTCTGCAAAAACACTGGTACCTACCAAAACACTAGTGTTCCCAACACTGCGTCTCCTTCAAGTGGCAAGTTTGCTAAGAACTTCTGCTGTGATCCCAAGGCTATAAACCAATGTGCTCTGAAATTACAGTGCAGGGAGGTAACACTTGCCACAGTTTGTTCTGAGGAGCTGCTTGTGCAAACAAAACTACACTGGGAAGGATTGGAGGCCATGAACTGCACCGCTAGTGGGATCACATTGCTTTCCCTAATGCAAGGAGCGAAGCCCATTTTGTGTGAGCTCTCCGGGGCCAGCCATGAAGTGGCACAGACTGCTGGCAGCATGTGGACCCTCAGAGTCACCCTGGCTGCATGTTTTCTGCAGAGAATGAGAGCTGGGTTGGGGACCATGCATGTTTTCTGCTTCAGGGCTGTCTTTTCTTGTTGGTTGCAGAGTTTGTTCGCATGATGTCCCGTTGAGGATTATTCTCAGCTAAAGAAAAATCAGCACCTTAGAGAGGGCAGAAGAGGACCTAGATGGAGCATCTAGCCCCGATGTTCCCACAGGAAGGTTTATCGGCTGGCTGCAACTGGGACATTGCAAGATGACCTGCTGCTCCTCCCTCACGGTGGTCCCCATGCCCCTCCACCCTTTCACACTGTGAAAGACTTGCAACTTCCTACAACTGGAACCATTCCTTTGAGATGATTGCAGGAAACTGCAGAGCCAGGACTTGCCATGATGCTTTCATGGGATATTTGCAACTTTAGACTCCTCCTCCCCAGCTTTTTTCTCCCACCAGCTGCTGCAAAGCAAGAGCAGGAGAAATCCTCTTGGCTTGGTGGATGAGAGCAAAGCCATTGGGACTGGTGGCAGCCTCAGGGCGTGCTCTGCACTTCTTGGTTTCCCTTGGTGAACCCTGTCTGTGTTTGCTGTCTATGTGTGTGCGTCTATCTGTGTGGAGTTATTTATGCTTCCTTGGCACATATTTGCATCTCCTGTGGTTATGTTTACCAAGAGTAAATTCAAATACATGTCTTGCGGGGGGAAAGCGATAAATATGCACGCTGAAATGATGTGGAGCCTGGATGTCCGTGTGAGAGGCGGCGGTGGGGCTGAGGGAGATGGGCTGTGGCAGATGCATACCCTGGCATCTGCACCAGGGTCTGGCGGTCAGTCCTTGGCGTGGGACAGGGAGACCCTGCCAGCCTTAAAGGCTGCAGCTGGGTGCTGCCCTCCCTCCTGCTGGCCCCTGCTCCATCCTGCCCTGCTTACAAGGGGGCAAGTGAGACCCCCTGGAGCCTTGAGGTAAGGAGCAATGAGAGAAATGGCACCAAGTGAGGGTGGGAAGGAAGGGGACAGGCAGCCAAAGCACCCTCTCATTTTCAGACCATTTCAGACATGACCATCAGAAAATGCACAGTGAGGGGCTGTGCTATGGGGTCTGTGCCATAACACGGTTGGTGCTGAGGGTTGGCCAGGAGCCCCATGGATTGCTTGTGTGGCAGGGCCCCTCCTCTGGACTGATCATACTCAAGAATGCTGCACGTGTCTGCAGGAGTGACCATGGCAGCAGTTTCCACACCCTGCCAGCTGCTTCCAGACACACCAGGTGCTTGTCCTCCTTCCTCTTTCCCTGAGCTGCTCACAACCTCCCACTCCCTTTTCCTCCCCCACTGGACTTGCAGTTGTCCCTTTTCTCTATGCAGAAGCTCTGCCACAAGTCACCAGGCCTAATTTCTGCTTGGTTTCAAGAGGCATCATCACTGCCATGGGTTTCTCAGTGCAACTGTGAGCTGTTTTCTGCTGTTCCCTTCTTCCTCCAAGTCACAGAATCATTAAGTCAGACATTAGGGACTGACATTCTTCTTCTTCCTTCATCTCAGATCTTTCACTTCCCTGGTCCCCTCTCAAACTATCAGGGTCCAGAAATCCTCAGGGGAGGATTTTCTCTTCTGCTTTCCTGTTGCTGTGCCAACAAGCATAGCTGCAGCAGCAACTCAGATCCCAGCAATGGAAAAACTATGTTTCTCCTTATACGTGTGTGTACCCATGTTTGTGCAGGCAAATGCACTGGGAAGGGCTTGTGTGTGTGCACACAAAAGCAGGGAATGCAAGTACCTGGGAGTGCAGCAAAAGAAGAGTTTATTTGCAGATAGGTGTATGCAGACTGTGTCTGTATCTGTGTAACTGGTCCAGTCTTAGAAACGTGATTCTGAGCCGAGAAATTGGAAAATGTATATTTACAGACCTCTATATTTACTGGTACAGCAGCTGTATTGTGCTTAAGAGGTGAGGGTGACAAACTGAGCAGAGTCCGGAGTCCTGGTGAGTCGTGTGTGTGCTTAGGGTAATGCTGCAGAGGAGTCAGACCTCCATGGGCTTGTGTCTGCCACAAGCAGTGTTTGCACACAGATGTGCTTTACTTACAGAGGAGCCCGCTGAGGAAGAAGCATTCATGTGTTTGCTGAGTGAAAGGATGGCCATGCTGCTGGCCCACGTGCCAGCCATTGCTTGCCTGCAGGGACCAGCAAGGACCCAGTCACCTGCCTTGTGCTGGGGCCGGCGTGCAAAAGCCCAACAGACATTGGTGGAACAGGCGCAGTGGCTGCCTCTGCCTGCTCACTGCTGAGTCCTGCACCAGTGGGATGCTCTGCCCACAGCAGCAGATGGCAGGACACAGCCTTCACTTATTTAAAAGCATAAACCCACTTCTGGAGGCTGCACTGATGCTCACTGCACAGGATCCCCCACAAGTGCAGCATCACAGTGGCTAGAGATGTTCCCTGCTAACTGCTGGGCTTTTCACTTGGGTGAGTCCGTGTCTGTAGCCTGGCATGGCTGGCACTGGGGCACTGGCACTAGGGGAAGGGTGGCCACAGGGTACCTCTGTGTCACTGGCAGTCCTGGAGCTGCAGCTGCTTTCGAGGAAAGCTGAGCCTCTGCCAAAAGACCTCTAGCTCTGTTCTTCCAGGCCTTACAGTGATACAGCAAACAGGTCACACAGGGCAGGTCTCCAAGCATTAATTTTTTTTCCTTCCACCACAAGCTCTTGCTGGTTTTGTTTGCACAACAAAACCCAAATAATCCCAGGGACTTTTCTTATTTTCTTGTGCTGGCAAGGCCAGCGATTAAAGATCCAATCTAAATAATCTAATTCCAGAGATAATCCTTTTGCTCTCATCTTCAAACCCATACCAGGGAGCCTCCCAAACAGCTCCAGACAGCAAGGCAGAGCGGGTCCCTCCGGGCACACGGCTCCGTGCGGCTGGGAGCTGGCCCAGGCAGCAGGGGGGGCTCACGTCCACTTCTCAGATGTCTCCGCTGTAGCTGCGAGGTCTGCTTCGGTCCCGCAAATCTCCATTGCTCTTTTTAGATATCCTGAATCCTGGTCTCGTTTTCCTGCAGGAAATAGCTAATATCCAAAACACACGCCCCACACGTGCATCACCAGGGCTGTAGACCAGTCAGGACTGATTCCCAGCTGGGAATCATTTCAGCACAGCCGCCAGGGGACAGGGAGATCAAGGGACCGGGAAGAACCCTAAGCCTTTCCCTTGTAGGTTACTGGTGTAAATCCTGCCTGCAGCGAGGGGCTGGGTGGCTCAGCGGGTCAGTAACAGGACACAGAGCCTCTGGCAGCTGGGCACAAGCTGGCATCCAGCTTGGAGGCGACTGCAGGCAGCGACGGAGGGGCAGCAGTGTGGGACACGACTGCAGGCCACCACGGCGCGTCCACCTTCCCCTGCAGCAGCTGTGGAGCGGGGCAAGCGCTCCTCCCGCACCCACACCACCCCTTCCCACTCACTGCTGCTCTGCTAATTATCCGCAAATAATCACCCAGGCTAGTTAGCTCTGACAGGCGGCGTTAAGGTGCCAGCTAAAAGGCTGAGCCCTCCGACGGGGGGGAAGCAGAGCACGGAGGAGTTGCTGAGAGCCCCCGGGCCGGAAGCGGGGCCGCGCTGCGCGCCCCCGGCGAAGCGCTCAGCCCTCCCCGCTGCCCCTCCCGCTTCACCGCCGCTTCGCTTTCCCGGAGGCGCCTCTTCCTCGCTCCGAGCCCGCGGCTGCCACCTCTCGAGGCCCCGGCGGGTACCGAGGGGGAAGGACGGGCCCTCTCGGCTCCACTCCCGCCGCCCGTTGCCCCGGCAACACGCCGAGCTCTCGCTTCCCGCCGCCATCCCACAGTACTTTGCGTTCCGGCCGCGCTGGAGCTCTCTGATTGGCGGAGCGCAGGGGGCGGGGCTGCCCCTCAGGCGCTAGGCGCCGAGAGCAGCTCGCCGGGCAGCGACGTGCTCCGGGGTCTGCTCCGCGCCGCCGCTCCGGTTCCCGGCGCCGCTCCCCTGCCCAGGCGGGCGGCGAGGGCCCAGGGCGCTCCCGGCTCGCTGTCACTTGCCCCGCTCTGGCGGCCCGCTCCGCTCCCGCCGGGCACCCCCCCGCCGCAGCGGGCCGCCGTCCCCACGCCTCTCAGCCGAGGCTGCTCGCCCGCTCCCTTTGTCCATTGGCCGAGCGCATCATGAGTATGTAAATAGCGCCCCGCAGCCGCCCAATGGCGAACGGACCGCTCATTAATATTTCGCTTGCGGCACGCGGATTGGCTGGAGCGCGGCCCGCCCCGGAGCGGGTTGGGGCGCCCCCCGGCGGCAGCAGGAAGGGGCGGGCGCGGCGCGGGGAGCCCGAGATGGTGGGCGCCGGGGCGCGCGGGGCGCCGCTGCCGCCGCTTCTGGTGCTGCTGCTGCTGCTGCTGCTACCGGCGCTGCTGCGGGGCGCGGCGGGCGGCCTCGCCGACAGCGTCGTGTGGGCCGTCAACGCGGGCGGCGATGCCCATGTGGACGTGAACGGCATCCACTTCCGCAAGGACCCGCTCGAGGGCCGCGTGGGCCGAGGTGAGGCCGGGGGGAGCTGCGCCGCCGGCTGCGGGGGGGACCGGGCGGAGAGGGCCGCGGGGCCGCTCCGCTCTTAGCGGCCGGCGGGGGCCNCTCTGCCCGGCGCTGAGGCCCTCGGGCGCGGGGAGCGGGGCCCGCGGGGCCTCTCCTCTCCCGCTGCGCTCCCTCCCCTCTCCTTTTCCTCTCCCTCCCCTCTCCTCGTGGACCGGAGTGGAATTTCGCTGGGAAGGTGACGTGAGCGGTCACACAGCCAAACCGGCAGCGTGCAGCCGCCTGGCTCCTGTTTTCCCTTTTTCCACTGCACGACCCCAGTTTCCAGACAGCGAGCTCTGCCAGCCCGCACTGCGGGAGGTGGGAGCGGGGCTTCCCTGAGCTGCTCCAGGCAGCAGCGAGGGGCGGCTGTGGGGCTGCACGTGGGCGGGGGCAGAGGGCTGTGTTCAGCTGCTGCAGCCACCGAATGGGTGGAAGCTTCAGTCTCTGGTGGATGGAGAGCTGGCATTGCGCTTGCACATGGGCCACTTTTCCGTACTTCCCCTGGAGCCACTTGGCGTAAGAACGTTGCCTGTTTCTGATAACTGCCGAACCAAATCTAAGTCGATTCGTGAATGTGTTGGAAAGTGACCTGTGCTGAACCGCTGCTGTCAGGTGCAGGTGAGTGCAGAGCTGCAGAGAGCTGTGGGTTGGCCCTGAAGCCCAACCTTGGCTGTGAGGGCTGCCCTGTGCCCCATGGCTCAGACAGCGCTGCAGAGCAGTGCTGAGCCCTCCAGGCACAGGGGTACAGAGCTCACATTTAAGTATTAATACGGCTTTGTAGGAGCTCTTCACCTCACAGCCCAGTCGCATTGATGTGCTGATCAGCATGGGTCAGCTTTCCTCTGCTTAGCTCATGTGTGTGACTGGGAGGATGTCCTCATGGGCTCCAACAAGTTATTTCTGAGCTGAGGAGAAAAAAGGGTCTTTTTTGAGGATGCTGTGACTTGCCCCTCCCTGGGGAAAGCCAGTGCTGTCTCTGCAAGCAGCAGGCTGTTATGGCCATCCCACTGCAGTCAGCGGTGCCAGGCACAGCCCAGCAGGCTTTGCCCCTTTGAGCTCTTTTAGCTGCGTTTCCCTCAGTGGCTTTTTATTGCACCGTTGTTTTAGTTCAGTGGAAGGGAGGTGGGGCAGCACCTTGCCTCTGGGATTTCCAAGCCTCGGTCCAGATGCTGTGCCCTGAGGGACAGAATGTACCGATGGCAATGACATGTACAGAGGGCTGGGCTCCTGGTGAGCACACCTAATGGGCTCAGAAATCCTGCTCACTGGCTGTGTCAGCAGGCCTCCAGGTGACAGCTCTTCCTCTCCAGTTACCTTCTTGGCTATTATTAATGGGCTCTCTTTATACACAGCTTTCCTCTAATAGGAGCTGACTTCTGTGGAGCCTCTGCTTTGTGATTGCAGTAATCTGTAGCTGCCCAGAGACGTCTGTGTGGGAGGACAGGTTCAACTTTTCACCCTCTGTGTTTCTGCTGATGAGAGTCTCCAGTCTTTGTGCCCTGGCTCCAGTGGTGAAGAGCAGCAGCGTGTAAGGTTGCCTGAGCAGCTGTGTGTGAAACAGGAGGCTCAGAACTGGCATTCATTTCCTCTTGCTCGTTTGCGTTGGCTCCAACTGCGGCAATATGTGCTGGGTTAGAAGTTCTTGCTTCGTCTTGGGCAACGCAGTGCCTGTTCCCATGGAAATAGGGGTGGAAGTGGCAAGTGTCAGTAGATAACTTCGTCTGGATCAACTTCTGCTGGCTGAAGTGCCGGGGGGCAGAGGGTGTCCGCAGCCTGCCCTCCCACTTTGCAGTGCTGGCTTCTGAGCTCTCAAGGCACGCATCAGTTCGCATTTGCACAATAACCCTGACGCAACACAATGCCACATCAGGGTAAAATCTCTTGAGAGCTGCTCGAGAGGTGGTGGTGTAGGGAGCAGGAAGAGGCTAATGTTATGATTTCTCTTATTTATTCAACTGTTGTCCCATTTGGTAATGCTGTTTGGGCCCTTCTTCGGGGCTGCCCAGATACCTGTATCTGCCTGTATCAGCTGGGTGGCTGTGAGAACAGCAGCTGATGGAGCTACTGGGGCTCTTGAAACCTTTGTGTACCTTTCTTGCTTCCTTCTGCCTGTCTTCAAGCTGCCATGCCTTGCCTGCCTGTGGTGAGAAGAGAGGCCTTTGTAACACTTGTCTAATCCTTTTCACCCCTCTGCCATCCCCCATGTTTTTGCTGCTGGAGGGTGAGTCTCGAACACCTGATGCCATTGCAGACTTCAGACCTGCTGAATGAATGACTCAAGTCAGTCTTAAAAGTGACTGCTTTGGTTTTGTACTCAGAGTTTGTACTTTGAAAATGTTGTAAAAATATTCTAGGCTTTTTTCCTCTTTGAAGCAAGAGTCCAGGGCCAAGTCCTTTGGCTCTGTGCCCTGTTTGTGAAACCAGCTCTTCTTTCTGAAACTTTGTGAGTTTGGTCTCTCTTACACTGCAGTAGGGCCAGACCAGTTTTTCTGCAGGACCCAGGTTCAGGGCTTTTGGCCACCTCTGCCTCTGCTCCGGTAGTGCCTCCTCCTGGTCAGAGCAAGGAGTGAAAATGGGTCTCACCAGGGCAGCAAGTGCTAAGACCACTGAGGGAGTTAAGCACTTGAGAGTAAATACAGTGTCTCTTCCATGTTCCTCGGAAACTGACCATTCTTCTCACTGTTTTGTGCTTGAAATCCAGCTTCTGACTATGGCATGAAGCTGCCCATCTTGCGGTCCAACGCAGAAGATCAGATTCTGTACCAGACCGAGCGTTACAATGAGGAAACCTTTGGCTATGAAGTTCCCATCAAAGAGGAGGGTGACTATGTGTTGGTGTTGAAGTTTGCAGAAGTCTATTTTGCACAGTCTCAACAGAAGGTAAGCAACAGCTCTGTGCCACTCTGAGCTTTCCTGTCTCTCTGATGTAAACTCAAGGTTAAGGCCGTGTGTGCCCAGGTTGCCTCTGCTGCTTTGCATGGAGAAAGGAGTGAAGTGAGGCACTACTGGTTAACTTCGTCTGTAGAGCACACAAGGGGGTGGTCTGAAACATTTGGCCTGGAAAGCTGCATTACAAAAGAGTATTCAAGCAAACACGTGCAGCTATACATAAATAGCGTTTGAGTTTTATGATCTGTTTAGGCTGTGCTGTCTTTGAGAAGTGGTTTTGTCTTTTCCCTGGCTGCCTATGCCTGATGTAGCCGCATGCCTGTGCTGGAGCAAGTATTGCACGTTTCAGGGAAGTGATCTGGGTCAAAGAAACTAATGAAAACAATTTTTATGAGTGTAATAACAGTTGGTAATGGTTCAAACTGACACTGCAAGCACTGAGTTAAATTCAACCCTCGTTGGAGCTCTTTGGAGATAAATAATCCTTACTCGCTTTTGAAATCCTTCCTGTACAGACATGGAAGCAAAAGCACAAAGAACTCAAAGCCCTGTGATAATCTGGGAGAGAAGTGGTGTGTGTTTCAGTCTGGCTTTCCCCTCACTTGGTCAGCTTCTTCAGAGCCCTGCTCCTTAAACACTGTGCTGCTGTCCTGCCAGGGAAGTGTTTCAGGGAACAGAACTGGTGGGGCTGGTTTACAGAAAGGATGCAAAAAACTCCCTCAGATTAAACCGAAGGGCAGAGACACCTCTGGCTCCTCTTCCTTCATGTGGTTCTGCTGGGATTCCCCAGGTGCCAAGCGAAGTTTGAGTCATGCTGGCCCTGAGGAGGACTTTCACTCTGAATTCAGATGTGGTTAGCAGTTCGCCATTTCAAACCCCGCATCCTGTCAGTAGCTTCACCAGCTCGTTTCCTGTTACTGCTTCGCTTCGGGCCGTTGGTTAGAAATGGCTTCACTGCTGGGTGTGGCGTGCCACAGCCTCCCTGGGGTGGTGGGAGCAGGTCCTCAGCCAGCAGGTGGGAAGCTGTGAAAGAATATTAAAACAGAATAGAGTTGTGTTGTCCTCAGTTCTGAACAGCAGGCATAGGAATTATGTTAAAAGTAGGAGGCAGATTTCAGGGTATTTGAAAGCAGCCTTAATGCCTCAGCGTCCTTACCCAGCTGCTTTTGTCCTCTGAATGCTTCTGAAGGGAGTGGGGCATGTGGTGGTGCAGTGCATGCTGCAATGCTTTCTTGTTCCGGGTGCATGACAAACAGAGACCTTTCCTGCGCTGTTCCCTTTTCAACTGTCGCACGCCTGGATCTGTTGTGACACTGTCATTTCTTCCGCCCCGAAGGTGTTCGATGTTCGCTTGAATGGCCATGTAGTGGTGAAGGACTTGGACATTTTTGACAGAGTTGGACACAGCACAGCTCACGATGAGATCATTCCCATGAGTATCAAAAAGGGGAAACTGAGCGTCCAGGGTGAGGTTTCCACGTTCACAGGAAAGCTCCATATTGAGTTTGTAAAGGTAATGAGGCTTTGCTGGTCAGAGCCCTGATTTTCCTTTTCCATTTTCTTCCCCAGCCACGTGATGCAGCTGTGTGTTGCGAGGGGGGAAGGTGGTGGTAGAGGGGAGATTATTTCTTGCATTATGCTGCAGCACTGACTTCCATCTTCACTTTCTCTAGGGCTACTATGACAATCCGAAAATCTGTGCCCTATACATCCTGCAAGGAACAGTGGAAGGTGAGCATAATTTCTGTGCCAGAAAGCTCTTTCCCCTTGGAGAGCAGCCTGTTGCTTCTCAGACCATGAGATCATAGTTGTTGCTGACCCACCTCTGCCAAGACTGTTTCTCTATCAGCAAGTTCCCACGGGGTGCAGCTGCAGAGTGAGATAGGTGTCTAGTGTTCTCCTTCTCTGTAGGCACACAAAGCTGCATCATTTTCGGAATTAGTAGATGAAATTGGTTCAGGACTTCCTGCATATGGGGTAGAGGAGAAGGGAACGTGTCTGGTCAGTCTTAGATTGTAGCTACAGATGAATTCCCGCTGGCCTTGGATGTCAGCAGCAGCCCTGCAGACAAGTAATTTGCGGAGTTCTTTTAGATGGTAGTTAAGTGTTTCTTACCTGGAGCTTTGTTTTGCTTCCTCACCTCTGAGAACAAAGCAATGGTTTGTTTCCAGATCAGTTTCTCTGGGTAGCAGTGCAAGCAGAGTCCTTGCTCTTTCATCACCCTTTCTGTCAGTGCTGGAGTAGAAGCCCCTTTAGCTCCTGAATGGGGGATTTTTAGGTACCTTGCTGCGTGGGAGCCTACAGTTTGGACTCCAGATTTGTATGAGTGGATCTGGGTGAGGCTGGATCATGCAGCTCTGGCCGTTTTGGGGGTCAGGGTTGTGGTGTTATGAGGTAGATCTCTTTCCACAAAGAGTTGTTCCCCGCCCTGTTTGCACCTGTACCTGCCAGTCCCACAGGCAGCGAGTCCTTGTTCTGGGGTGGGTCTGACTCAGCAGCTGGGGTATCTGACTGTGCTTTTGTGACTACTGTGTGAAAGGTGGGATGGGTTGGAGGGTGGGGCCGTCACTTTCACTTTGCAGGCTGGCAAAGACAGAAAGAGACAGTGGTGTGAGCATATACTGAGGAGGATGCTCATGATTCCTGGGGTGCTCTGGCTGTGCACCTGATGTGGTGTCAGTGTTCCCAGTGTGTGTGGTGCGTCAGGGAGGAGGGAAGGGAGTGACTTTGGAGATTTCCTGGGTCACATCTTGACTCTGTAACTTTTTGTCTTGTTCAACAGATGTTCCAAAGCTGCAGCCACATCCAGGTCTGGAGAAAAAAGAGGACGATGATGATGAGGATGAATATGATGATGGCTCCAGCGTTAAAAAACAGGCAAATAAGAACCGGGTTCAGTCAGGCCCACGCACACCAAACCCCTACGCCTCAGACAACAGCAGCCTCATGTTCCCTATATTGGTGGCCTTTGGTGTCTTCATTCCTACCCTCTTCTGCCTCTGCCGGCTATGAGAGCCCCACAGAGCATCAGCCAAGGGGCTGGGAGGGAAGGAGTTGGACCAAACACGGTTGCTTTCAATTTCTCCATATTGTTCATAATTTAAGGAAAAAAAAATGATTCATTTGGAATGAATAGCAGGCTCAGGTAAGAGGAAGCTTACCTTCCCCCTGCCAGCAAGCAGCAAGGCCCTCGCCTTCCCCTTTGCACCACGTGCAGCCTCTGATCCTCCCTGGGGCATCCAAGAGCAAACTGAGTCCTGGCTGTCTGCAAGTTGGGCTATTGGAAGCTGATGCTAACAGTCCTGGGCCATGTCCCACACTGAAAGAAAGCCACGTGCTACAAGATCTCTGCCTTTGCTGGTGGAATACATTTCCCTAAGCAGGGAAGCAGCTCTTAAAACGAGGCCTGGGTACGTGTTTTGTTCGGGAGTGTGGAAGTGTTGTGGTGCCTTTGGGTGTCTAACGACTATGGAGGACAGAGGCTGGTTCTTCAGCATCTCCCTGAATGTGCAACACGATGTATGGTACTCGCCTACGTAAAGATACCGAGACGCCAGCTGGCCGCTCAGCCTCTGTGGGGACATTTCCCTTCCTAAGAGTGCAGACTGCGCCGGGAGAGGAGGAATTTATCTGGCCTGATTTGCTGCACCGGTTGGGAGAGAGTTTCCCAGTCTGACAATTGTAATGTTAGATCCGTTGCAGAGGGATTCCGCTGTAGCCTGTGAAAGGCTGATGTTTGCGTCTGATCAGATGCACTTGTTTTCTGTATTGATTATGGCTTTTGTTTCCTTTAATATTGTTTTATTTTAAAAGGTTCATTTTAAGCCCAGTTCCTTGTTTTGCCCTTTTTAGCAAGTGACCTGTCCTTCAGAAGAAGCTGAGAATCAGATGGCCTAAAGAGGAGGTCCTTGTTCCTCGAGCTTCCTGCCGGTCAGTTCCCTCCTGCCCCATGACTGAGCGACGTGTGCCCTAGGACAGAGCGGGGCAACCTCAGGGATGCTCCTGTGAGCTCTCACTCCCTGTGCAGACCAGGCCTGCCTGCAGCAAGACTGCAGAGCTGGAGGTACAGAGCTGGTTAGCATCTGCAGTTAGCACAGCCTTCTGCATATCAAGGGGCAGACATCTGACATTTCAGTTACAGCACAAGGTGGTTTGTTGCTCTCCAGAGATCTGGAAGCAAGCAGGATGCTGGAGACAAGGCCCATCGCTTTCCTGGGTTGCCTGGTGACAGACCAGGGAGCCAGGTCACCTGCCTTCCCCCAGGGCTGTTTGTACAAGAGGCTTCTGTCTGCACACACGCAGCCTGCGCCTGGCTGATGGGCTGAGCTCTGCCCTCACTGCGCCTTCTGCCCAGAGCTGCCAGCCCTGAGGAGCTGCTTCCTGTGCTCTTGGCCTCTGATGCTGCCAGGGAGGTGTTTGTGTGCAGAAGAAGGATTTGGCCCACATGGAGCTGGGTCAGCTTCAGTCCTGGTGAGCCTTACCTTGTGCTGTCTTGTTCTCATAAGTGCTCTCTGCCTGGTGCAGCTGCTCTGAGCGGTGTCCCCCTTGCTGCTGCTCCTCCCTGGACCTGACTTTTCTCAGCGGTTGTTCTTGAGTTTTATCTGTGCAGTGGCTCAGCCTTCGAGCTGAGAAGGGTCAGAAGAATTTGAGGGGCAGCCTTTCTGCTGGGTCCCAGTGGCTGAAGCCTTTGCTTCTTCGTAGCCCTCAAGCTGTGATACAAGCTGTCAGCTCTTGGACCCTGAAACAGGAGCTAGGGGAGGTGTCACAGCGCTGTGGTATCTGCAGCGGTAGCACTGAAGCTTGGATTTTTGCTAGCATTCATCACTGCTATAGGCCTGACCATAATTCTGAGTGTGCTAAAAAGCAAGCACTGAACTTAAGTTCTGCAATTGCATGAGTAGAAACAGCTGCAGTCTGGGGAAGCAAGAGAGTCCCTGCCACACTGGAAGGAGAAGTCAGGCTTTAGCGAGAGCAGATCTTAAAAGCAAACCCTAGGATGAAAGGGCAGTAAGCCTGAAGTCGTCTGCTTCATCTTCTAGGTGCTGTTAAAATCCTAGTGCTTGTACAAGACTTCAGGAGGAGCTCTGTTTTGTTTAGTGGCAGTGCCTGCAAAGATTCCCCGGTGTTTTTTGGATTGCTTTCACTGGAGCACAGAGACATTCAGATCTTTATCAGTCTGAGAAGCATAAACTGCCCTGATTTGTTAAGCAAAGAACCTGGGTTTGAAAGTAGGCTTCTCTGTAAGGAGCTCTTCTCCTCCAGGCCTTTTAGGTTTGGTGTTTTTTTTTTTTTTTTTTTTTTTTTTGTTTTTTTTTTTTTTGAGCGTCCTTGAAGCAAGGGATCACTCAGCTTCTCGTGGCTCGCCCAGTAATCTGTGCACCTTGCAGAGCATGACAACAGGGGTGTGCATTTAGGTGTGCCCTAGTCTTGTAGGGTATTTTATCCCTGCCTCCTGCCAGTCAGGGCACCAGTTTGGTGCCATCAGTCACCCTAAGGCAAAGCTGAGCAGGGTTTGGCCTGTTGTGTTCTAGTTTCTCAGTTCAAATGAATTTGTCTTATTTGAATAAGAATAGGGAGGAGAGAAGGTTCAGTCTTCCTGGCTTCAGCTGAGTTGTTTTGGCTCTGTTTCTGCGCATTTCTGCCACTCCTGCAAAGCTGGTGTTAGCTCTCTAGGTGACTGGGGAGTTCCTGACCCCCTTACAGTGCTGTGAGCAGTTCTCTTTGCTGGTCCATCCCCTCCTGACAGGTCTGACTCAGAAGAAGCCTTCAAACAAAAGCACGTGAGGACACAGGAGACAGCAGGGGAAGGACATACCGAGGCTGGCTTCCTTCCTCATCCGTCTGGCACCTGCGAGCCAGCCAGATGGGTGTAATGAAGCACCTGGCCTGACATGGGGAATGAACATTCGGGTTGTCTGTACCTCCAGCAGGGGTCTTGAGGGAATGTCCAAGGCAGTGTTTAGCTGAAGGCAGTTAGAGATGAGCCTCTTTGTGCTTTGTTGCACAGATCAGCAGGTGGATGAAGTCATGTCCCTGTGCAGCAGTGTGGGGTCAGAGCAGAGCACGGCTCAGTTCTCCTGCAGATGCAGGGGCACAGCTGGCAGTTGTCCCACAGTTTGTGCTTTCCACTTCTGTACCTTTAAGCCAGGGCATTTTCATGTCTGTGTGTAGCTAAAACAACAGCTCAAACCCTTTTGAATATCCCAGGTGTCAGGGAGCAGAAAGCCAAATGAATTCCCCTCTTTTTGGTGCCTTTGTGTCGGGCTTTGAATAAAAGTCCATTTGAAGAAGCTTCTTTTTTTTGTTAAGGAGCTTCCAAGTTGTGTTGTTCTTTTTGCCCAAGGGACAGGCATTCCCTGCTCTTGTGATCAGCTGGGGACTGTCTCTCTGTCCCTTGATGCCAGTTCTGGAGGTCACAGCTGAAGCACAGAACTGCGAGTGAGTATCTTTGGTTGCAGCCCTCGGTCAGGGGGGAAAAAAGCGTAGCAGGGGAGAGAAGAACTGGAAGAGCTCCTTCAGGTCTCATCTGCCCCAGGAATTGCCTGAAGGCAGGATGGAGAACTTCCAGACAGTCTGGTGCCTGTGCGTTGGTGCAGCTCGAGCAGAGTGGGTTGCAGCTGGGTCCTGGTAGCCCTCTGGTGTCAGTGCTGCTGCAGGCAGCGCGTGGCTGGGGGCCCTGCTCCCTGGGTCACTTGCTGAGGGCTTTTGGGTCTGAACCAAGGAACAGAAACCCATACCTCGTCCCTTGGCCTTCCTTTGCACTGAAGTGGGATGGCAACAGCCAGGGAAATGTCCTGGTGTTGAAAGCATGGCTGAACAGGCCCTTTGTTGATGGAAAACAGCAGCAGGAGGGAGAGGACCAGCAGAGCAGCTTCAGCCCTTGGTGTGAGCCAGATTCTGAGCAGCTGCGAAGCACTTTGTGTGTCAGGCTCTGTTTGGTGCTTCGGTGTGGGAGAGATCTGTCTGCTTTGTGCACTCACGTGGTGGGGAGGGAAATATCCTTGCTGAGAATCACAGGGAAACGGGAGCTGGGCCAGCACTGGGCTGATTTACCTACTGGCGCTTCTGCATCCCCACAACAAATGCCAAAGTCTAATACAATTCGAGGATGCTTTTTTTCAACATCAGCCTGGTTCCACCAGTCTGTCCTCTCTGGCTGGTCCCATGTAGGCTCAGAGGAGTATTCTCAACGGCACAAACACAACACTGGGCTGGAGCTGCCAAGGCTCAGAACCGTGGTTGCATAGAACAGGCCTCCTGCACTGCTCCCTGCTTCATCTGCCTGCCCAGTGGGGCTCTTGGGTCTGGGTGGATTCGTCCCAGGAGGATCGAACGGTGCTGGGCTGGACGGGAGAGGTGAAAGCAGGTCCATGTCTTCCGGGACTCTGGCTTGCTCAGAGTTTATTGCTGTATATTAAATACTATTTTTGGAGATCAGGGGGAAGATGCGGGAGGGGGAGGGATGTGGTGAGGCTGTCCCCAGGCTGATCAGTGGGACGCTACTGCAGGTTATTGATAGGTTCTGATTTTTTTCCCAAAAAGTGCTTTATTTAAAAATATAAAATAAAAAAATCTTGGAAAAAAAAAAAAAGGAAAAGAAAACAACTACAGAAGTGCTTTTCTCCATCCTAGAAACAGTGCTGGCTGATTAGAAGATGTGAATAATCTTTTGCAAACATCAAAGGTCTCTGCTGAAGAGTTTGTGTGATGGAAGTTTCCAGGCAGGGGACAAAGTGCAACTTGAAGCAGTGCAGGTGGGGGGAGCGGGTGTTGGAAACGCCATGCTCTGCCCCATTGTTCCCCATCATGTGCAGGGAAGATGTCCTGTCTTGTCCCTGTCCCGCCAGGGCTGCCTGGCACACCATAGCCCTTCTCCATCTACAGTGCTGGAGTGAAACACCCTCTGGAAACCCGCTGGTGAATTCCAGGAAGCATTTTTCATGGCTTCTACAGAGCTTTGTGGGTTCAGGGCTTTCCCACTCAAAAACCATCCTGCTCGGTGCAGCAGCCCTGGAGAACGTTGGAGCAGAGGCAGAACCCTGCGTCGTGCTGGGGTCCTGGCACTTGGTCATGTCCATGCAGCAGCGTTTGGCACTGGGGGATGCCACAGCCTGCCCGAGGCTGTGGGCCCGAGCTGTCTGCAGAGCCTGCCCTCATCACCAGCACAAAGGGTTTTCAAGGAGGGGTTTTCATTTTGATGTCCATTGCTTTGCGTTCCAACAACTTTTTGCAGTGACCTTTTTTTGGTTTGTTTTGCAGCGAGCTTGGGCCCTGGGTGAAAAACCGCAGCAGTCTGGTTGCGTTGGCTTTGCAGAGACTGTTTTGGGGAGAGGATGGGTGTGGGGGTGGGTGTTTTATTTTTGGTACACGGGAGCTGTTTTATTTTTCAGTTTCCTCGGGATGTTTGGTTGAGGGAATGTTCTGAAATCTACTGCCTGGCCATTTGAACCAGCAGTGTGCTCAAGGAAAATAAAGGAGATTATATTGTCGCTGGGGTGCGGTGGTGGCTCTGTTCTGGGGGAGTGGGGGGGGCTCTGGCTGCAGCCTTGCGGTGCCTGGGG
>WBMW01003825.1:774750-812040 GCA_013396635.1 Penelope pileata
CGTGGACCGAATCCGAACTGCTGGAGCTGGAGAGCGTCCGGCCCGAGCACGTCCTGGGGCTGTGCCGGGTGACGGAGAGTGAGTGCGGCCCGGAGGGGGCTCGGCCCGGCTGTGGGCGCCGTGCACAGAACGGCGGGCGCTCGGGGCGGCCCCCGGCCCCGCTCCGCCGTTGCCAGGCAACGCCCGCGCCCTCTGACCCGCGCGGCGCCGCCCCCGCTCCCATAGCTACCGCGGGCGGCGGCGGCCATCTTGGCGGCGGCGGGGCGATGAGCGGCTCCAGGGNCGGGGTGCGGCCGTGCCTTCCTGCCCCACCCCTTCCCCTGGTGCGGGTTCACCGCCTCCCCCTGCCCCCTGCGTCCCTCCGGGCCGGGGCGCGGGCTGCTTCCTGACAGTCGTCATAAATAACCCCTTAATAATTGCGCCGAGATCGTCGGAGACATCGGGATGCGTTTTCTTTCCGTTCCAGATTATTTATGCAAACCCGAGGACAACATCTACAACATCGACTTCACCAGGTTCAAGATCCGCGACCTGGAAACGGGGACAGTGCTGTTCGAGATCGCCAAGCCCTCGGCTGCGGGTGAGTGAGTGCCTGGGGGGGGCCCGGTGAGTGCCTGGGGGGGGCAGGGCTGCTGTGTGCCACGCAGGGTCCTGCGGTGCGACCTGGGACAGCACTGGGTTCACCTTGGCTGGAAGCTTCCAGGTTGTGTTGTAAAGGTGTGATGGGGGAATACCGTCAGCTGCGGCTCTCCCCTTGGTGGTGGGGGTTAAAGGGCTTCTTGTGTGTGCTTTGGCAGTCACGGGGGGATATCCTGTGAGACTGAGGGTGGTTTCAACTCCAGAGCCACCAGGGCTGGGCCAGCTGTTATCAGATCTCTTTGTTTCTTAGTGCTGGTATGAGTGCGACCGATTCTTAAGTACCTCCACGTTCAGTGCCCAGGTAGCTGCAGGCTTGTCCCGATACACCCAGCAGCCAGCACGACCTTACCCTTGTGATGTTGGCAGAGTAACTCTGAGCTGGTGCATTTTCTAGAGCAAGATGACGAGGATGAAGATGACAGCAGTGAACTGGACGCTAGTGCGGGCCGCTTTGTTCGTTACCAGTTCACCCCCGCGTTTCTTCGTCTCCGGACGGTTGGTGCAACGTGAGTATGAGTTCACAGGAATCCGAGGGGGGAGTTGGATGCTTATGTAGTGCCACTTGGCAGCTTATAACTGGAATCGTGGGCTAGAGAGAACCCATCTTGCACTAAAGAATATCAAAGTGTTTATTTCCGGAATGATCTGTTGGATTCTTGTGTAGTTTCAGGTCCAAGGCTCTGTTCTTCCCAGTAGGAAGAGAAGAAGGTTTTCTCAGCCGTTTTTTTTCCCCCTCTTTTTTTGCTTACAGAGTGGAATTTACAGTGGGAGAAAAGCCAGTGTCAAACTTCCGAATGATTGAGAGGCATTACTTCCGAGATCGCTTGCTGAAGAACTTTGACTTTGATTTTGGCTTCTGCATCCCCAGTAGCAGAAACACATGTGAACACATCTATGAATTCCCTCAGCTCTCAGAAGACCTTAGTAAGTGTTTCCTTCTCACACTGAGCTGTTCTGTTTGTGTGCATATGTGCTCATTTTCTGCCTCTCTCTGTCTCTCTACTTGTGCAAAAAGTTGTGACTGGGACAGAGGGATGGGAATAGATAGGTACACGTTCCTGATTTAAGCTGTATTTAATTTCGAGTCGCAGATTTGTGCTGCAAATTATCAGTGTTTGAAAGGAAAGCCTAAGGCACCCAGTGTTGCCAGGTCACAGGCTGCAAGAAGAACTGATCAGCAACAGGGCTGTCGTGCCTCGTGCCTAGCAGTGCAGTCCAGAAGAGAACAAAACCCTGAAAAAGGGTTTGGTCAGCAGTCACACATCTGTTTTCAGCACTTGCTTTTTAGGGCTTGAGCCTCCAGCTTTGAACTGGGGGTGTGAGCTCTGAGGGGTGTGTTTTTAAGCCTACCAAGATCTCTGCAAATACACATTGTTTGACCTCGGGGTTGATAGCGCAGAGCACGTGGGCCCTTCTGTGGCTGCCTGGGTGCTGGAGGAGGCGCAGGGTTCTTACCTCGCCTGTGTACGTGTGGGCTGTGCAGCCACTTTCTTCTGTTTGTGGATTGCAATCTCTCTGCTTGCAGACAATGATTTCTGCTTTGCTCTAGGGGTGGCTCTGACTATTTCTATGTCTTGTGCGAGAGAACTCCACCTCCATTTGCTTTTCACAGTGCTTGTCCTGTGAATTGGCAGAGTAGGAAGGGCATGCCAGAGCTGCTGAATTGTGCTCAGCAGATCAGTTTGCTTCTCTTGGATAGGGCAGAGCATCAGGCTGGTGAATCCCACAGTGTGCCTTCTGACTTTGTGCTGTCCAGCAGAGTGTGGCAGGCTTTTGGACATAACTGAGCTTTCTCTTTCGCAGTCCGCCTGATGGTTGAAAACCCATACGAGACCCGCTCAGACAGCTTTTACTTTGTGGACAACAAGTTGATAATGCACAACAAGGCCGATTATGCTTACAACGGAGGACAGTAATCATGACATGGCCGCTGGATGCTGTGCTGCCGTTAACCATTCCAGATGTCTGGGGCTGGACTGAAGTTGCTGTCTCATGCAACAGGACTTCTTGTTAAACCTTTTCTTCTTGCATGAGACTGAGCACGTGAAGCAAAGAAGACAGCTCGCAGAAGTAAAGGAAATCTCCCCGCAGCGCTTCCCTATCCGACACTCTTAACGTATCCAGCCTCTGTCGTTCTCCATTTCTGGATACCTTCTGATACCCTGCTTAGGTTATGGATCAGAGGCACCCATAGAAAATTATTGCTGTTACAGTTTTTGTAGCTTAGGTTGCACTTTTAGTGCTTCTGATGTTTCACCTATTGGGTGACTACCCTCTTCCAAGAGGTCAGATTATTTGGGTAAGCTATTTCGTAGCAGGAAAACTTGCCCCCTTCAGGTAGCCAATGACACCTGAAGAGCAGATCTCTTCTTCAGTTGGATAGATCATCTCTTCGGTGCTTAGTGGTTTAGTTTGTAGCATGGGTGAGATAGCTTTTTAGGGTACATTCCAGTATTCTCCAATGGGAAAGATAAAATAAGAGACTAATTCAGCTTCTAAGTTGTGCAGGAATCTTCTCTCTGCCTCCAGGGGACCAGAAATATCACTGGAGACACAAGATAAGAGAAAAAGGGGGCTTTATCCAGATTGGTCACTGAGTCAGTCTGATAGCATTTCTGTTTGAGCTTTTTCGAGCTGAATATTAGAGCTCAAGTGTCAACCTTAGAGCTGAAGTTAATCTCAGTATATTTATCATTTCTCCTGCTTCCCCTTTTGTAGGATTTTTGGCTTTTGCTGCAGAATGTAGTGGTTTTGGACCGACATTGTCAGCCTAGCTGGGGTGGAGGGGAGCTGTCAGCCTAGGGGGGCTTAGAGGAGGAAGGGAGGATGTGGAAAACCACGTGAAAAACGTGTACGAAGCAAAGCTTCCTAGGCTTCCATCTCTGCATAACATTTTAAACCTGAATGTCAGAGGTGCTGGAAGGAGAGATGGTGGTGTAGCAGATCATTTGCTTTCTTTCAGTTGAGGTGTTAGTAGCTAAAATCTTCCCAGGTCAAATCATTCAGTGTTACGGGGGGGGATTCTTAATGATGAAAATGTGAGAATCGATTCGATTCTTTTTAACCATTTGAGATCCTATCAGTGCTTTGCATACTCAGCTGCTTGTTTCTGTTCTAGAAGTTCTTCCACTGAGTTAGTTACTGCCAGGCCACGGGGTATTTTGCAGCAGCACTTTGGGGTCTGGCAATAAGAAATAGCATCATGCACTGGGGAGGAGACCCCTGTGCTCCCAGCAGCCGTGCTGGCGTCCAGCTCTGACCGTGCAGAACCTCAGCCAGCAAACCCTTTCCTGCATATTTTGCTGGCTCAAAACTTGGATTATCTGCGTCCCCTCGCCAGGCTGGTCAGCCACATGTGCTGCACGTGGGAGTTCAGTTGTGTCTGAACCAGAGACCTTTGCTAGAATTAGTTCCCCTTGTTCCCTGGGACAGCTGAGAACTCACTCCTTGGCAGATGCAGAACGACTCAGCGTAGATCATGCGTAGATCATGCGTTAGCAGGATTAACTGGGGTGGACCTCACCGGCTGTTAATGTGCCGGCAGCAATAGGAGGCCACTGCCTTCACCTCCCAGATTAATGGCAGCTTTGGCGCAGAGGATCAGCGGGTGACGGGGCGAGCAGCGAGAGTACGTGGGGTAGCAGTCTTGGGAAGGATTTTAATTATGATTAACCACAACAAACGACCCGTTCTGGGTGGAGCATTAATCACGAGCAACCACAACAAATGTCTCGGGAATGCGGCGGGGCGAGGTGTGCGTGGTTGGAAGACGTAGAGCAGTTCTGCCCATACTTTCCCCTCTAGCATCTCCAGAGGCACTTGGGCACCCTCCTTTCCTGTCTCAGAACTAGTGAAGCTGCAGTTCGGGCACAGCTCGAGGTGCCTCTTGCAGGGACTGTCTTCCCAAGCCTCGTGCTGTGCTGTGGAGAAGGGGGATGTCTGTTTGGGAAGGATGGGCAGTGCAGGACGGCCTGGAAGTGCAGTTCCCATCCCGAAGCATTCCAAGATGCGCAGGGCAGGGTCAGCAGAGGAGTTCCCAGCACATTTTAGCGTATCGAGGTGAATTTGTATGTAGTAGAAACCCAGGTGCCTTTCAATGTTCCTTTTGTCTAACTTTCTGTATGAAGCAACCTCCTGCTTTTCTTACAAATGTGATGATTCCCCTCTGTTTTCTATGTCACCGAGTAAAGATACTTAAAAGGAGGTCAGCGAGCGCAGAGCTCCCTGCGGGCAGGCTCCAGCCCAGGGGCAGCACCGGGGCCGGGAGCGGTGCAGGGCTGCGGGAGGGCGGCACAGCCCTGCACGGGCCGGCGGTGCTCGCAGAAGTCGGGCTCTGAACTCAGCCTTGCGGCAGGGATGGGCATTTGGTAAATGCGGTTTAATGGAGCATCTCCCTCCTGCCCTGTGCTCGGTGCTGCACGGTGAAGCCGCAGCGCTCAGCGTCGCCTCGGGGCGCTGCCGCTCTGCGCGGCCGCGGGTCCGGAACGTCCGACCACGTGCGACGGTGTCCGGGGGCGGGGCCTAAGAGGGAGGGGCGGGGTTATAGGGGCGGGGGCTCGCGCGGTTCCCGCCCTTTCGGTCGGCGTGCACCTGGAGGCGGGGCCTCGCGCAGTCTCGCGCTGTTCCCGCCCTGGCGCCTGGCGCGTGCNGCCCTTCAGGGCCTGAGGTCCGGTCTCCTCGGGCCCGGGCGGAGCGTCCCCGGGGGCCGCGTCCCGCCGAGGGAGGGGGCTGCGCTCGGGGCCGGAGCTCCGGGGCCGGCGTCAGCCGCGGGGATGAGGGAGTAGCGGTGCCTCACGGCCCTGCCCGCCCTCAGCGCTGTCCCTGGGGCGGCCCCGCGGGCTGCACTCGGTGTATCAGACGGCGGAGCTGCCCGAGACCCACCAGATGCTGCGCCAGACCTGCCGCGACTTCGCCGAGAAGGAGCTGATGCCGCGCGCCGCGCAGCTGGACAGGGAGCACCGCTTCCCGGCAGAGCAGGTGCGCGCCTCCCGCTGCCCTGCGCCGCGGGGCCGGGGCGGCACAGGCAGCCAGGGGGGATTTAAGGCATCGCCTGGGGGAGCACAGCGTGTGTGGCTGCAGTGCCGCCGAGTTGTGGGCTCTTAGCAGCTTCCCTGTGCAAACGAGACGATCAGGAGATGATAGGTGCTACCACGTAACATCTGACAGATGCTGTGTGTTGTGTATAACGTACTGAGATTCCACGCAGACCCACGACTTCTCTTGTGGAAATCAGTACAGCATCACTGCCAAGTTGAGCAGCCTTGATTCATTATTTCACTGCAGTGAAATTAGTGAAGCCCAAGAAAAATGTACACAGTTACATATTAGCCAGAAGGCTCCAAACAACCGCAGTCAGAGGCATGCAGGGTTTGCTGTGCTCCTCCCTTCCTGTTCAGCAGTGAGGAAGATAGCCANTGAGGAGGCGGCGCGCGGTGGTCATGGCGGCGGTGGTGGCTTTGCTGTCCCGCAGCCGCGGGGTGCGCAGGGGTGAGGGCGCGGGGCCCGGTCTCGCTTCGCTGCGGCCGCTGGGAGGATCCGAGGGTCTACGGGAGGGGGCGGGAAGCGGTTGCGGCCTGCTCGGGGGGCGGGCGGGCGGCCCGGTGCCCTTCAGGGCCTGAGGTCCGGTCTCCTCGGGCCCGGGCGGAGCATCCCCGGGGGCCGCGTCCCGCCGAGGGAGGGGGCTGCGCTCGGGGCCGGAGCTCCGGGGCCGGCGTCAGCCGCGGGGATGAGGGAGTAGCGGTGCCTCACGGCCCTGCCCGCCCTCAGCGCTGTCCCTGGGGCGGCCCCGCGGGCTGCACTCGGTGTATCAGACGGCGGAGCTGCCCGAGACCCACCAGATGCTGCGCCAGACCTGCCGCGACTTCGCCGAGAAGGAGCTGATGCCGCGCGCCGCGCAGCTGGACAGGGAGCACCGCTTCCCGGCAGAGCAGGTGCGCGCCTCCCGCTGCCCTGCGCCGCGGGGCCGGGGCGGCACAGGCAGCCAGGGGGGATTTAAGGCATCGCCTGGGGGAGCACAGCGTGTGTGGCTGCAGTGCCGCCGAGCTGTGGGCTCTCTTAGCAGCTTGCCTGTGCAAGCGAGACGGTCAGGAGATGATAGGTGCTGCCACGTAACATCTGACAGATGCTGTGTGTTGTGTATAACGTACTGAGATTCCACGCAGACCCACGACTTCTCTTGTGGAAATCAGTACAGCATCACTGCCAAGTTGAGCAGCCTTGATTCATTATTTCACTGCAGTGAAATTAGTGAAGCCCAAGAAAAATGTACACAGTTACATATTAGCCAGAAGGCTCCAAACAACCGCAGTCAGAGGCATGCAGGGTTTGCTGTGCTCCTCCCTTCCTGTTCAGCAGTGAGGAAGATAGCCAGGAAAATCATCCAAGGAAGAAATAACTCATCTTACCTGAGACTTTTACATTTGATTTTGAATATTTTCACTTGAATTTGTTGGGGAGCATTCAAAATGGAAACAGTAATTATGCAGATGAAGCAGCACACACAAAGTTAGTTGCTGTCCTTCGTTCCACCTCTGGATGTGGTGTGATGGGTGAGCCTTCAGATTGTTCATGCAGGAGGGAAAATCTCATTTAAAAATGCCCCACAGGTCCTGTTAAAGCTGCAGAGCCTGGTACCACACTTACTGCTGCAGCACCAAAAGATTGGACTACATTTGGCATATTGTATTTTAAATATAAAAGCTGACTAAAGCTTTTTTCCCTCCTGTATATTGCCAGACGTTAATAAGAGACGTAGAGTGAGACACGGTCAGTGCTCTGAAGAGCTTCCAGATAGGAAGCCAGGGGTCCAGCTCAGTAATTTGGGATGTGGCCAACAATTTAATTTTCTGGAAAGCAAGACTTGGCTTAAATGGGAATGAAAAATCACCCTCTTGCAAACTGTTCTGTCTTTCACTCTGAAAAACTGTTTGCTTGTGCAATCCTAGGCTGAAGCACAGCACACTCAGAGGTGACGTTCTAATGATCTTCATCAGCTTGATTTCCAACTGATCGGAGAAATGTGATGGGAAAAGCTTTGGTGGGAGGCTGAGAAAACCCCAGTGAGGTTGTAGCAGCCTATCTCTCCTTCAGAAGGCTCCCTCCTTTCCTGGGACTGAAGACAGCTCTTTAAAAGAGGAGGAGCTCATCCAAGCCAGCAGGGACTGTGTAGCTCTTGGTGAAGTCTTTGGGACCTGGGGACACTGACTGTGCAGCCACGTTCCCGTTTCACCAGGCGTTGTGCACATCTGTTCCTCTGTGTGTAGCCCTGCGTGACCTGACTTTATCTGCCTGTATTTGCTGGGGCGCTGGTGGTGCAGAGAATCTCACTTCTGCGTTCCTCACATGCAGGTGA
This sequence comes from Penelope pileata, assembly GCA_013396635.1. Taxonomy (NCBI): domain Eukaryota; kingdom Metazoa; phylum Chordata; class Aves; order Galliformes; family Cracidae; genus Penelope; species Penelope pileata. The sequence continues at coordinate 782,741 of WBMW01003825.1, forward strand.
AGAAGATGGGTGCACTGGGGCTGCTGGCTGTGGACGTGCCAGAGCAGTTCAAAGGAGCAGGCCTTGACTACCTGGCCTATTCCATCGCAGTGGAGGAGATCAGCAGGGGCTGCGCCTCCACGGGCGTCATTATCAGTGTCAATAACGTGAGTGTCTTGAGGCTGCGCACCAGGATGGTTATTGGAGAGGGGTGTAAGAAATGGGATCTGTTCCTGGGGTGGGTTATGGCACGCTGGAGAGCACAGAATATGGGGGAGTAAATGTTTGTACCTTCAGGAGGTACTAACTCAGCTCTCAATTCTCAAAGTCTCTGTATTTAGGGCCAATACTCAAGTTTGGCTCTGAAGAACAGAAGCACAAGTGGATTTCTCCATTCACCAGTGGGGACAAAATTGGATGTTTTGCTCTTAGTGAACCAGGTAATGTGACTGTTACCATTCCTGTCGAAGGGGTCACTTTCTTCTCCTTAATCAGGTTTGGAATGGATTTTAGGTCTGACAAATTGTAACAGTTTGCAGAAAGGTGGTTTATAGCACTTCCGTTTAAATGAAGTCTCAGTGCCCAGAGTACTAACTTCCACCCCATGGTCCATGCTGAAAATTTCCATCCCTTCTGCATGAGCAGAACCTTGGAGGTGGAAGTGTCTTAGACAAGCTGGCCTTTCCCCTCCCTCTTTGGGTGCTCTATGGGAGGGACAGTGGTGACACCACTGCGGTTACAAGAGGTGCTGGCAGCTGACGGTGGGGGTGCGAGCAGGTGGTGGTTCTGCATCCATGGCTGCTGATTGCCCGAATGTTTTTTGCTTTGCTCAGGAAATGGCAGCGATGCGGGTGCAGCATCCACAGTGGCACGCCTGGATGGTGACGAATGGGTTCTGAATGGCACCAAGGCCTGGATCACCAATGCCTGGGACGCCTCGGCCGCCGTGGTGTTTGCTACTACAGATAAATCCCTGATGCACAAGGTGTGTTCAGTGGGAGTAAAGGAGGTGAAGGGACAACCGCTTTGAAAGGGTGCTGAGGACCGTGTATTTAGAGCTGTGCAGGCACGGCATGGCGGGGAGGGGAGCTGATGTGTGCTGCCTTTGTTCTTTCTTGGTCCTCTTCCTTCTGGTTTAAAAACAAATCAATAAAGGGTTTGAAGGAAGCCTGTTGAAGGAACCCAGGTAAGCGGGAAGTCGGCATCATTGCTAAGAGTCTGGGTCCTGTTGCAGGGCATCAGCGCGTTCCTTGTTCCTATGCCAACTGCGGGGCTGTCACTGGGGAAGAAAGAAGACAAGCTGGGCATCCGAGCCTCTTCCACTGCCAACCTGATATTTGAGGACTGTCGGATACCCAAGGACAACCTGCTGGGGCAGCTGGGAATGGGCTTCAAAATTGCCATGGTAGGAGATGGGTCAGAGTGCAGCTGTGGTTGTGTAAAGCAGTAGCTCCCAAGCTGGCCATTTTCAAAACCATTTTCAGACTCAGGATAACTTTGGTGAGAGCTGCTGCTGTAAGCTGTAGCATTAGGCAGTTGATGCTTCTTGCCAACATGTGAGAACTCATTCACAGAGCTTGATAAATCATTGATTTACCGTAGATCCTTAGCAGTGCTTTTTTCCTAGGCTCAGTGTTCTCCAGTTAAGGAGTGCTGCTGAGGCTCTTTGTGAGCAGGGGTGGTTTAGTTTAATGTCATGTTCTCCACATTCTATTCTCCTATGTTTTACCCATAGATAGAGGGAAACCATTGCATCTTCCCTAAATACTGTGGCCAAGGAAAACTGTCCTGGGTGGACAGGGCATGTATCTGAATCTGATGATACTCTGCAACTCTTTATTCCTGCATGTGCTGAAGCGAGGAGGTATCCAGTGAGAGGGTACTAAGGCTACAGCAGGTTCCCAGCAACAGTGGAAGTGTGTGTACTATTGTGATCAAATATGAGTTGATTTAACACATATATTTTGCCTTTCCCAGCAAACTCTGGATGGAGGGAGGATTGGCATTGCCTCACAGGCTCTGGGAATAGCTCAGGCAGCTCTGGACTGTGCTGTGGATTATGCTGAGAAGAGAATGGCGTTTGGGTCGCCCATCACAAAGCTGCAGGCTATTCAGGTAGGGTATAGTCCAGGCATTGCGTTTGCTGGTGGAAGGTTGATGTGGACTCTTGTACTTGTCTTCAGGGACACACTGTACTTCGTACTGGCTGGGGTAAACAAGGCAATTGTTTATGTTTTCAAACACAGACTGAGATGGAGGCGCTCCTTTTCTAGCACTGTTGATCTCAGAGGTGGGAAACTTTGGTGTATGTTCTCCTGCAGGCAGAGGCACCCACCTCTGACCAAGGCGATGTTTGTCATTGCAGTTTAAGTTAGCAGATATGGCTGTGGCACTGGAGGGTGCGCGCTTACTGACCTGGAGAGCTGCTATGCTGAAAGACAATGGGAAGCCCTTCACGAAGGTATTTCCAGCTTTGCATTTGTCTGATAGTGACAGCTTCGGGCATAGGCCTGAGGCAACAAAACTGTGTGGTGGACTGCATGGCTGCATTCAGCTCCAGCACTGCTGGTGGTGCAGCATCAGCTGGTACTGGGCACTGCTGCCATCAGGTGTCTGTGGAGCTGGGCCCTGCGCTTCCCAAGGGCAGAGGGGCTGGCTGCTGAGAGTTGGTGCCCGGCCTGTCCCTGTGCACAGCTGGTCTGCAAGCGACCAAGCTCCTCTTGCAATTGGGGCTTTCCTTTTTTTTGTGATAGTTGCATCCTCAGTGATGTTTTCCTTCCCCAAAGGAAGCAGCAATGGCCAAGCTGGCTGCGTCAGAAGCTGCAACAAGCATCGCTCATCAGGTAACTACAGCCGGCAACTCTCCGCTATGCAGCATGCAGAAGGGTGGTTTGTGGGCCTTCCCTGTTTCATACAACAAACCAAGTACCTAGGGGAAGATGGGATGGCATTTAATCTTTACTGGAACATCATATATACATTTTAAAAAAAAAAGCACATGAAGCTGGGTAGCATGGCCATCTCTCTGGATTCAGGGCAGGGGGTTACGCAGGCCTGTGATGCTGTGGTGTTAACGCCTTCTTGTGGTTGCTGCTGTCCAGGGACAGGGTCAGGTTTTGACTGGTGTGGTGCTGTTGGTGGGAGCTCAGCTGCACCCATCACACCCAGCAGTAAGGTTGGCACATAGTGAGAAGATGGAGCGTTACCTCTAGTGGCTGCATTGCTTTTTCCCTTGCCCTTAGAAGTGGCTGGGTTGAACATGATAAGACTAACCAACACCACTGAAGCGATTATTTGCTGTCTGGGATGTCAGTAGCACGGTTACACTACCTCTGATTAATTGTGGGTATTCCTCTGATTGCAAGTGGGCTAGGCTGCTCCATGTGCTCCCTCCAGGTATGCATGCAGTGGGATTTGTTCCTTCTCAGGCGGCTGTGTTCTGTCAAAAACAAATCCCTTGGCCCTGTGTCCATTCTAACTTGCTACCTTTGTTTCAGGCCATCCAGATCTTGGGTGGCATGGGTTACGTGACAGAGATGCCAGCAGAACGTCATTACCGTGACGCTCGTATCACTGAGATCTACGAGGGGACCAGTGAGATCCAGAGACTGGTGATAGCAGGCCAGCTGCTGAAGGCCTACCGCAGCTGAAGAACCTCAGAGCAAGCCACTGCCCCTAAGTGCCTCCTAACAGCGATCCAGCCTTGGTCCTCTTGGATGAGGAGAATGATGGTGGAAGTTTTCCTCACCAATGAGTAACTGACCTTCTTAAAATGTGCTGATTCTTCTTTGGACAAAGCATGGTGCGTGGAAGGCTGTGTCTAAGTTTGTAAGCAGTGTCCATGAGTGCAGGAAGGAGGAAGCAGCTCGGGACTAGAGGGGAGCACAGGCCTTTTCCTAACATATTGAGTTGTTTTGTTCTGGAAGCACAGAGTGACTTTGCTGTTCAGAAAAAGTCATTTGCTCTCTTTGTGAATTTCACAGGTACTTCCTGTGCAAGGCTCTGTCACTGAGTGGTATAAGCAATGCCAATGCTACAGGCACCGAGGTGTGACCCCTGTGCACTGTCCCAAGCTGCAGTTTACACGGCCTCATCTGTTCAGAGCAAGGAATTTCAGGTGTGAGATGCAGCTGTGGTGCTCCCCATTCAATGCAGGCTGTGCTCAGAGTTGTTGTAGCAGTGCATTTTCCCCCACATCCAGTAGGAGAGGAGTCAGAGGGGAGGACGCAGGTACTACCTACACACAAAAGGCTCTTAACACCGGCTGTGGTTGCTGTGCATGTAAATATAAAAGCAAAGGTCAGAAAAAAAAAACCCTCGCACAGCGCAGCCCAGCAGCCTGCTTGCTCAGCCCCTCATGGATATAGCTGTAAAAGCAAAGGAGAGAAAAGCTGCAATGGCTGAGACACTGGGAAAAAAGAAATGAATGTTCCCCCAACTGCTTTCACTATACTGACAACAATCCAACGGGAAACAAAGTGCATGGAGTGGCAGTAACAGGCTTTGATCTCTGTGTGATTTTGGGCAACAACTAGGAAACGAACAGATGATACCAAAAACCTTACCAGGAAGCTTTTGCAGTAGCACGTATCCTCAATCAGTTAATTAACTTTTAGAAAATGAAACAGCCAAAAGAAAAGCTCTAAACTCAGGAAAAGATGGACAGGATTAAGGCTACACCCTGTATGGCCCACGTCCTTGTCCAAACAATGAGTACACTAAGATGTAAATGGTTATTTTCCTGTGGTGTCATTTATTTAATTTGTGTGGCAAGAAAACAGCAAAATTATATTACATACAAGAGAACAGAAGATCAATAAAACCAGATTATTATTTTTTTTTTTAAAGGGCCACCACTCCCCATGTTATTTTTTAATTCAATTGTGACTTAATTTGGAATAGTTCCTTGGAGTCCCGGGACGCAGGAGCCTGCGCCCACGGGTGATGACAGCGCTTGGCGGTGCAGGGGCTGCCAGTGCAGGTGTCCCGGTAACGAAGACAATCCCTTTACAGGTCGCTAGGGGGCAATGGCATGTTGGGGCAAGGTTTTCAATTTCTCCTTGCTGCTCTCACAAACCTAAGGATTAACGGAGACTGAGCCAGGCAGTGAACAAATCAACATGAGTATGGCTACTGGAAAACGATTCTAAATGATTGTAAATGTGTTGTAAATTATGGACAGCTTGTAGACGTGACAGGTGCTCCTGCAACTCAATTTCTACTTGTATCGCTGCTTCGATGATTTTTTTGAAGACTCATTTGTATGACTGTGTAGGAGGAAGTGAGATTACTTTACACAAGGCTGCTTTTCTCCTCCCAGCCACTGGGCTGGAGCAGGCGCTGTAGGCACGGCCACTGCAAGAACGTGAGGATGGTGAGGACGGGGAATGCAGCGTTGCTGTGCAGCGCTCATCTTTACTGACCTTGCGTGCTGAGGTCCAGCTGAATTCCCAGGGTACCAAAACAGGCACTGTTAGGCCACACCTGCTGCACTGATTTCCCTCTTCACTAGCTGCTTCTCTTCCCAGATCTCTGCTGTACTGCATGTACCTTCATCGCTTTCAGCCTGCTCCTCTTCCTCATCACGCCTCCTTCACTTACCAGCACTGACTGCTGCTTCTCTTCAGAGCTGAGCGGAACTGCCCCGTGCCCTCACAGTGGCAGCCTGAAGCAGACCAGCTATGGACAGCTCAGCTGACAGAGCACACACTGCAATAAACTGCAAACTAGAGATGCGGACCGCCTGCAGAGAATGCAGAGGGCAGCATCACGTCACTGCCTGCCCCTGGGAGCCCTGTGCAGTGCCTGTGACCGCAGCCTGCCGAAGGGAGCAGGGGCTGTGTTAGCAAGCTCCCTGCTGGCTCTGCCATGGGTACACCAGCTGACCCTAACGGTAACTGACTGAGGCCAACAGCTGCATGGGTGATGCCGCTTTGCTGAGTGCTGCACCTCTGCTGCAGGCTGTAATCAACTCACACTGCATATCACCAAATTACAGAAAGGGTGCAGCTGGTCAAAAAGCACTGATGGAGGTACAGCATGACATTAACGGTCGTGAGCCCAGGAACGTTTTTCCCTTTTACTGTTACCTAAAGAAACATGCTTTAAGGGTGCAAAGACTTCCAAAAAAAGCTTTTCCAATACCTTCCTTGCTGCCCCAGGTTCAGGCAGGTGTCAGTAACCCATCTCACAGCACTGTTCTCAGCAATGTTTTGGGGTAAACGGCACAGGTATGTACAAAGCCCTCACACTGCTCCCAGAGCAAAGAGCTGGCTTTTCGCTGAGCATGATACTGAGATCTTATTCCTCTCTGCTGCTACCTGAGATAATTTTGGCTTCATCACCTGTGTGTTTGCTCCTCAGGGCTGTTACAGAAAAGAACTGCTGAAAGAGCAAACCACAAACAAGTTCTGCAGCATTAGAGAGCTCTTACCAAGAGCCACCCCCAGACAGAGCACTAACCTGGCTACGTGTGGGTAGGAGCAGGTTCTCCTTTCAGCATAGGCTCTATTTCAGGGTGAAGCCAAAAGCTGTTGTCAGTTTACAAACCGAGCGAACGTTGCAAAGTTAAGGCACCAAGATGGGAGAATCGGGTCCTACGTACATTAGAGGTGGGGGAAGAGAAAGGCACAGCTGCACTTTTCAAGGAGACTTTTGCCCACAAATGGCCTGAATGTACATTAAATAGGTTACAACGTGGACTACAAGGAATGAAGCAGGGAAAATCTTGCAAGTTTTCAGCTGGAGATGACAAACTCACCCATGTAAGAGCAGATTCCAGGGCAGGAGGACTGGCCGTCCAATGGCAGCACATCTGTCTAGTGTTCCCTGCTCCAGTTCTTGTGGAGCCCTACCTCAAATCCTTTGTTCAGCTGAAGGAACACAGTTACAGTAATGTGGAGCTGCTTTCTGCTCAGCCACCAAGTAGATTTGAGATATTTTATATCATATATATAAAGGCTCACAATCTCTGTCCATCCTCTCAGCAGACTTAAGGGAACAGCCCAGCTGTTCTGGGCTGTCACAGTTGAATACACGCAGGAGAGGAGTGCGTAACCCTTCCTGGGGAGCACAGGCATCAGCCACATCCTTCCGGGCCCATCCCACAGCTGTGTGGCACTGAGGAGCTGCCTGGAGTCTGCACCCGTTCCGCAGGCATCTCCGGTCCTAACAGCACAGGGACAGGGCTCACCTCCGTTGGCATCACATCATTCAGACAATAAAAAAAACAAGTGAAGGCCTCAGTGTTCCATGTGTAAGCAGTGCATAAAACATTTTACTCCTAGGATTCAGTGGCAATTACTGAAGTGTTGCTTTCACACCAGATGCCTTTCTCTGTCCATCTTTTCTGACAGTGTTACTGCTAAGAAACATTAGACAGGTGATTTTGATTTTAAATTTTGTTTTGCCTAACATGAGAGCCCTCATTAAATTGCACAGCCAACATAGTCACACGTTCCAGTTTTGCTAGGGATCACGGAAGGCATAAAAAAAAATACTGAATTTGAAAGACAGGCTGCAGTTAAAAAAGGAAAAATATCTGGAAGAACAAGAAAAAATAGAATAAAGATGAGAAAATATAGCAGTACAATTTGAATGGAAGTGCAGTTTGCTACCACTGTTTACCTAAACAATCCCAAGTTCAACGCTCTCTACCTGTGTAAAAAGTGCCAGGGAGCATCTGCTCCCCCTCCAAAAAGGTCAAGACTAAGATGAGGAAGTCAGTCCCAGCAGTCAGTGTGTGTTTCCTCATTGCCTCAATGACTTCTTCCCCTTCTCTCAGACGACGCACCAGACGTCCACGCTGATAACAGGAAACATTCATCTCCGCAAACAGCTTCTGCCTGTCACGCAGTGGGAACAGCAGCACTGGTGCCCTGCTGTGCTGCTGGGCCCCTGCAGGCAGCACCCTGCCACCCTGCAGCACCCTGGGCACGGAGCTGGCCCTGCGCAGGCTGCTCCCCACAGGCTGGTGCAGGCCTGGCGTTACCAGCTTGCTTCTGTACAATGCTTCACCCAGACTGGCTGGCCAGACAGTCCCATGTCTCCTCTGAGCACACAGTCTTACCAAGACCAAGGAGGGTGAGTCCTCTGGGAAAACCAAAGCACAAACAGCAGCATTTCTAAGCTGACTGCTGCCACAGACGCAGCAGAGAACCAACTGCAGACCTGTTAACACCTTTGCATTTTACAATTCTGGTCCCTGTCCTAACTTTGCTATAAAATTTGTTAGTCCATCACTTTTTTTTTTGTCAGTAATCTTTTAGCATTCTACAGAAAAGCTTTTGTTAGACAAATATTTTTTTTATGACAACTCACAAGAAAGGGCAGAATTTTGTATCAAAGTTAAGAGTTGAACAAAATGTAAAACCAAGAAAGCATGAACAACTGTAGAGGACCCAGCAGGGACAGGAGTCCTGGGCCCAGGTGGCCCTCAGAAGTCCAGAGGACCCCGAGCAGTTTGTAGTTTCACCCTCGACCTGAGGAGAGCGCAGCCAGCCAGGCTGAAGGAACAAGGACGAAGGTGTTTGTGCTGACTGCCCAGCAGCTGAGTGCTGAGATGAGAATGTGTTCTGTTCCCCCCAAAGCTGAGGCTGCACTTCACAGAGCTGTGGGACAAAGTTTTACAGCTTTAACTTAATCAAAAATCCTGGGAGAATGTTTTACCCTCTGCAAACATAACAGCTTCGTACAGCTACGCTTCAGTTAACCTGTAAAGCACCAAAGTCCTCTTCCTGCCGGTGGTGGCTGCTGTTCCACACTGAAGGTGCAGCAAACACCTCGCAGCGCAGCTCTGCCCACCTGGCAGCTCCAAGCTTCCTCCTGGAAGCCGGGCAGTCATATCAGAGCAGCAGCTGCTGCTCCTCGCTTCAGAAACAAAGCCCTGCATTTACAGCCCCGTCTCTTGGTGCAAGTCAGAAGGTCACGCTGTGCACTGAGGCAATACAGAATAAAAAAAGGAGGCCAAGACTTTTCTGGAAAGCTAAATTAATTCTCATTAACTATGCGTCAATTAGCACTTCTAGAACTTTTTCCAGAATGCCTTTTAAGTGTAGAAAATCAGAGGCATGCTTTCCTGGCAGGGAGGAGCCACTACAAAACCAGAGGAAGACCTTGTCTTTCAATTCTCAAGGCAGGAGGGAACTCCCAAGAAATGAAGAGGACTTGAGATGTGCATTGCGATCAGGTGGATGGAAGGGCTGGGAAGACAAGGCATTAGCAGACTGGATCTGGAGATATTATTCTTGGTACCTCGGGGCAGAACAAACAAACAAACGTGTCTTTTCCCTCTCTGAATACCCTCATCAATCTTTCACTCACTTTGAGGTGAGTAGCTCAAAATTTCCGTCCTTTTGTCCCAAGCTGACTACAAGTCTGGGATCTAATTCCTGCAGTAAAGGCAGATTTTTCATTAAAAAAGATTTACTGCATTAAAAAGCGAGTTATCTGCTGAGCACTGCAGGTACATGATAGAGAAAATGCTTTCAATTAAGTGAAAGATAAGAACGGGGGGAAAAAGTAAGTCACAGCATCCCTCCTGCCACCCACCAACGGGGAAAATCTCAGAGCCGTCTCCAGCCCCTGAAGTGCTGCGCTGCCTTCGGTTCCCTCGTGCTTCACCTGTGTCAGAGACTGAGTTCAGCCAGCTCAGAGGCCCCTCAGCCACTTCAGCCCATGGCCTGGGAGCACTGACACCTGCCAGAGGAAAGCAGAGGAGTATGTTAATTAAGAACAGGACAGACAAAATTTTCTACCCTGCTCTGCTCTTGTAAGAACCGACAGAGCGGGCAGGGTCAGACGTTCCACCCACACCTCCTCACCTGTCTGTAGTGAGGCCGTGCCCCACGGGTACTGATCAGTCAGGTTTCAGTCCCAGACATCCCTCCCAGCTACCAGCATGGACTAACTGAGGCACAAGCCCTCAGGAGAGTCCCCCAAGCCCAATCTGGCGGAATATTTTAATGGGCAGAAGTTCTAGTTGTCTCAGGGTAGCTTTTCAGTCAATAAAATAACATAACTGGAGCTGCTGTTTTAAAAAAGCAAAAACATTTTAACAGGCTGTCGGGTACAAAGCAGTCAACACACAAACTCTGACCAGGCACGACAGTAAAGGACAGGTTTTGTTTTCTTTTTTCCTTTTTTTTTTTTCTTTAAGGGGCAGGGGCATGGAAAAAATACAGCACACTAATGAAACAAAATGCAAAAAAATACAAAAAAATAGAAAATAGAAAAAATGTATTTACAAGTGATACATTACTATGATCAGAAAGCACAAAGACAATTGCTGCTATAATACATGCACTGGGTCAAGAAGGAACCACTAAAAACCTGCAAGGGAGCTGTTTGTAAAAAAGAAAAGGAAAAAAAAAAAGACACCCTTCCCATCCCTCCCCCCTCAAACGAGCAGGGTTAAGTTTAAACTTTTTTCTTCCCTAGTTTGCTACATTGATCAAAATCAAATATCCCCTAACATCCATGAGTACAATCAGTACAAATACTACATTTGTTTTTAAATTGCAGGTTCAGTTTCAGGAGGGGGGAGAAAAACAGCAGCTCATTGTAGATCCATATACAAGAAAGCCAGATAAACTGCTCTACATGCTAAAAATTACAGCAAGCCCCTGTCTGCTACACAGCATGATCTTAGCAGGTTTTCCTTTTTATTTATTCATATATATATCTATATGTGTGTATATATATATGTATAAAAATCGTGCCCTTTTTCACTGCAACATGACATCTGGGTGGAAATGTAACTTGTTACAACAAATTTTTATCTGTATACTGCAAGAAGTCACTCAATGTCTGTGGATTTAATAAGTAACCTCACACCACAGGAAATATTTAATAAATCAGAAAAAAACAAAACAAAACAAAAAAAAACCAACAATATTGTGACAGAAGACTTTCTGTCTCAGTTCTTTTCCAAACTGAAGTCCAACAGGAAACTGGTCCCAATGTACGTGAGGGTTCGCTGGAGAAGCTTCAGTTTGCCTAACCATTTTTCTGTAGTGTTCACAAGTTTTTGAACGACTTCAAGCCGTTCTCAGTTTCAAGTCTGTCTCTTCCTCTCTCACACAGGTCATAGTCTGGTACTGATCCGCCAGAGCGAGGAAAAGAGGAAAGTGGCTGCAGTTGCACAAAGGGTCCCCAGTTCCACAGCTGCAGGGAGGTCAGGTGGAGCCACAGAGCCGTCGCTTGCTTTCTTTTCCTCCTCTCAATGCCAAGTTCTTTCACACAAGTCCTGTAATTGGTACCTCCCCAGTACCAGCCAGTCCAGCTTGAGGAGATGACAAAGCCACAAGTTAAAGTGAAAAGGACCAAGGCAGAAGTTCAGGTCACTTTCTATCTGTTCCATCATACTTCCAGGAAACGGGAGCTGCTGGACTTGGAGTGGAAAGGCTCAGACCACATGCGACGCAGATCGCCCTACGCAGTAGAACAGCAGAGGAACCAACTCTCTTAGAAACTTTAAAGCCCATTTAGAATTCTGATTTAAAAATACAGGTACAGTTGTCAGCATATCTTAAAGCAGATCTGTTCCCCACCAGTTTTGCAGACTGCAATTGAGACAGCAAAATACATCCTCTTTCCATGTCAGGTCAAAGTGCCTTATTTCTGGGGCACAGCTACCTGAAATGGTTTTCTGATGGGAAGGAAATATTTATGGGGGTGGAAATTCTGCCCTTTCTTACGCTCTGTTCTGCAGAGTGCTAGATGCATATTTCAACAATAGCCCCAAAACACTAAAGGTAACATTTTAAAATTTCAGTTCCGAACAGGTGACTGGAAGGTGTACACAAGGACCTGCCTCTCCTCTCGCCATTCAGCCTTTGTGCAAACGTTTTCTTCCATGACCAGCTGGGCGAGGACAAACTCCTTTATTTAATTAAACCAGCACTTAACACTTCTGAATTTGTTTAAGTTTATATTTCCTGATACTTCATGTGCATACATTTTTCTGGTTTAAGAACACATCTCTCAGTTACTCAGTGCTCCAAAATGAAAATTCACCGCAAGAGCAGCCGTACCTCAGGTCTCGGCCACGGCTGTTGGGGGTAGGGACACTCACCCTCATGGCAACTGGTGCCCAGTGCACGAGCAGAGGACTCGTTTCCAGCTGACCCCTGAGTTTCCTGCCAGGAATAATCCTGTCTTACCTTTAAATATGCCATGGTGAGGAGCGGCAATAAGGTAAATGGTACCAAGTACAGGAGGGCAGGCTGCGCTGCCCGGTGAATGCGAGAAGCTACTGTTGCAGTTAATAGGCCTGGAAAAGAAAAAAGTGACCATGAATGTATGGAAGTAGCATATGGATGTTCTGTATTCTTTCATCCACAGGTGGCTTCCTTACCCACCATTTTAAGACAGGCTACGGAATGTGTATTCATCTGTACCTTGCTTTCCCAAAATAGATACAAAATAAAAAGCTATTCTATTTTAACAGGCTATGTTGAGCCTTCCACTCCAGTTCTGAACCTCAAAAACTCAGCTGATAGTGCAAAGCAAATGTAACAAAAAGCAAAGGAGAGGAAGCTGAATGCACCAGGCTGAATTGTTTTACGTGCTGCTCCAGTGCTGGTAGCTCTGGAGACTGTCAGGCTGAGGCCCCTCGCCTGAGAAACGAGGGGCTGCGAGGAAGGACCGAACACACCAGGAATGCTTGTCCTGGACACCTGCCCAAAAGGAACACGGGGGAAAGCCAGGGGGCGGGTGGGGAAGGCTCTTGGAAGAAACGACCTTCCCTTTTCATCGGCTCAAGGACTACAGGATTTGCACACACACATCCTGGCCTCAGGGAAAAATCTATGTTATGTCAGTGCAGAGAAGGATGGCTACTTCAAATTATGAACAGCGTTCCAGCTGCAGCTATTTACAGTTTTATGCACATACTAAAACGTTGCAGCATCACAGAAGTTAACGTTAGAATACAAAAACGCTGGAATTATCTGAAATGAGTTATCTGGATGTACTCCTTCGCAGCACAACCCTCCTAGAAACTCCCATGTTTTTCTGCCTTACACAGGTATGAGCTATGGCAACTTCTGTGCTAGTAAAGCAAGGTACAAATGTTCCTCACAGAAACATACTGATAATCTCTGTCATCTCCTAAGTAAAATCCACACAAAAAACATAAACAACATAACCAAGCAGTCTCCCAAAGCCTCTTTATGCGTTGTTTCACCATCTTTTAAACCTACTGCAATAATCCCATTCCTGCTCACTAAGCAGCTGTCCGTATTAAACCAATTACTCACCTACAAAATATCCAATAAGTGTGCAGTGAAAGTAAGAGACCTTCTGCATACGTCCAGAGATGTTCCCTGGTCCTGGGGCACCACAGGAGTCACTGTTGGCTTGTTTTTTGTAGTTATCGTAACGCAGGACGAAGCAGAGCAGAAGACCCGGCATCACAATATCTCCAATCCCCAGCATAGAGAAGTGGCTGCCTGTGGAACTGGAGAGCAGCTGAAGGTGGGTTTGTGCCCGCTACATGAGGTAACGAGCTCCAGACTCCTCCGCTTTGTGTTTGAGCTTTATGCCCTCCCTATACTGGCAAACTTTTATGGACTAGAAGCTGCTACATAAATACCAGCTACTGAAGACTTAGTGACTTCCTCACTGTTTCAGCTCAGTTTTAAATGTACCCATTTTGATGCTACACATGTTGCTCCAGACCAGGTTATTTCTGTGAGCCGTGTTCAAGCTGCTTTGCTGGAAGCCACCCAACGAACAGATCCATAACTCAGTACTTCCATCATCTCTCTCCTGAGCACCAGCAGGAGGTGGGAACCAGCTGACAATTTTACCAACATTGGATCAACACTGCACCTTCATCCCAGTGCACAGGAACCACCTCTAGCGTAAGGCAATCAGTGGATGGACTTTTCAGATCTTTGGCTGAATTCAGACAATATGCACATAAAACTACAGTTATTCCCAGAAAAGAGCCAACTGCTAAGCAGATTAAGAACTAAATTTGGCCGTTATCTTAAACACAAGATCTTTTTCATGAAAATGATGCCAAATTAATTTATTGCAGGATGAACAAAACAATTTTCTTTTTATCATTGCAGATAATCATCTCCTAATCTCCGCTATTTCAGCGCTCCAACATCTACAGAAACAAGAACAGGGTCATAAGCCAACTGCACGGCTTCTGAAGCACTCGCAGGCCTACGCATATCCAGTCCAAAATCTGACATGTCCAGGAACCCCTGCAGTACAGAGATGTGGAATGACCTCCCTCCAGCACAGCACATAACCTGGTAAGCCTTCATTGCTTGTATCAGTGTCTAACTCCATTCCCAATTACTTGCAATAATGCACTAATCACAGCTACTCTGATTCTGTAAGAAACACAAGCTGGTTTGGGTTTTAAGCATGAGGTCATAGACACGTACTACAGCAGCAGTCATTGAACTGTAGAACTCACACTTATTTCAGAAAGTGTATCCTGTCCTGAACTTCTTAACTTAATGATTTCTGCATGCTATGAGACAGCAAATGCAGCACCGCGTCCTTACAGCTCTGTTACATACATTCTTGTCACAAAGAGGGAGGGACTCAACAGGGAACCAAGCTGGTACTACCCAACAGAGTTAGTGCTAATGTAAGTACAGGAAGGGAGAACTTTTCTTACATAGTGCCATAAAAGAACGGGGGATTTTACCTTGGAAACACAAGTTTACCAGGCAGCGACAGACGGGGAACATCTCTGCCCACATTTGGTCCCAGGTGAAGTTTCCGGGATAAAACGTCCAGGGGGTTATCAGCAGGTTGTGTGGCCACTTTCACCATCACGTTGCTGTTAAAGATGTAGGCAGAAAAAAAGACCTACGGAGCAAGGAGATCGTTAGCAACGACAAACTGCCATTACATAGCAACTCAAAGCAGCTTTCTTTTTTTTTCTCCCCTTTTTGCTTCATTCATTCAACAAAAAAAGGATATTGTTTCAATTTCCATATACGTATGTTGTATATATGATGATAAAAAGCAGAATATATTTAGAAAAAAAGATCTGACGAAGTTTTTTACACTATTAATCCTTAATAATTGGAAAATACTTTCTGATATGGAGGTACAATCAACAGATACTACAATATCTGGACAACGAGCACCAGGAGAGGCAGGTCACAAGGCACCAAAGATCTGAGGAGGCAGAGGAGGTGCGTACAGAGCTCCAGCTGTATGATGCTGCACTTCCTTCAGGCAGGCTCTTACACTGCACTCATCACGCTGAGAAGCCGCCTGCCTGCCAGAGCTGCCCACAAGTGCCTCCCCCAATCAGCCCCGCTGTGACGCAAAGGCACAACTAACTCCTCTCAGTACTACAGAACTCGTTCCGTCAGGCTTCTTGTAAAAGTGCCCTAAGATTTTCTGCCAACTTTACTGGCTTTGAATCAGTTTGCATTCCTACTTTGTGGATTCCACTGCTAATCTTAAGTTGGCACACACGTACTGTGCAAGTGGGGATAAGGCTGCACATCTACTTGGAAACATTTGTCCTGATCTGCAGCCAAGCTTTCAAAATTGAAGGCCTGATTTTTCCTTAGAATCTGCTGCAGTTGAAATATTTGAATAATGTTTCTGCTTTTGTTAACTAATTAGTGGGGAAATCATACTGCAGACTGCAAGTTTTCAGCAGAAAGCAAGAAGCTCATCAACTTAATCCTAGCGCATTTCATGTAAAAATGGCACAAGGCCAACTATAAATCCAAAAGATAAAAACAGTTTTAGCAAAACAAAACCAAACACTTACCCAAAAGACATCATAAATTAGTAACCCAGAGAGCAGCAAGCAGGAAACCTTCAGGCTGGGCAGCCGGACAAAGGCGATCATTGCGACACACAGGCCCATGGCCAGAGCTACAAAATGCAAGTACTTCGTTAGTGCATTCAGAATAGAAACAAGCCCCAAACCAAGCAAGTAACAACGAAGAAGCCAACGCTCCCCTCCCACCCAGAAAAACCACTGACAAGAAGCCTCTGTTTGCACCTGTGCACTGCGTGCACTAGGTGATCTCGTATTTCCAGTTGGTGAAATTCTTACCGGAGTCAAGAGAAGATGAAATACATGCAGGGATGTAACCATCTGCACACACGGCCCCACAGAAACACAAACACCTCTGCAGACACAGCTGCCCGTTCCATGGTGCAGCACAAAGCAACGTTTCCATGACCGGGGTCCTGGAGACTCTGTCTGCCCTGCAGAGCACCAGCTGCCCAGAAACAAACACCACCACGCCACTGCCTGCAGCCCTCTGTGCCCCAACACAAAACCACCTTCACACTGTCAGGAGGTTTTCTAGAAAATGTGTAATGTAAGTCAATAAAATGCTCATCTCTTAATCCAGAAACCCGCATGCGAAAATGACCTGATGTGACCAAAAAGCACTCAAACCAATCTTCTACTTGAGCAGGATTGTGCAAGGCTGCCCAAACGTTAACCATGAAGCAGTACTGCTTGGCTGTACAGGGATCTCCCAATAGCGGGAATCTGTATGAAAGGCAGCCCATCCACGGGGGGAGAAAAGAGCAAGTTTTCTGCTGAATCCTCTCCCAAGGGTCGGCGTTCAGACAGACCCACGAGCTGGACTGACACGGCAAGCTCCGAGTTGTCAGTTCTGTTCCAGGAGAAGATTATGTGCAATGCAAAATTAAACCTTAATTGCAACATGCACGGCTAGACAGGGGAGGTGGGGGGAACCCTTCCTCTGCAGTTACCATCCAGTTCCCTATGTACTTTGCCAGAGCAGAAAACTAAGATGTGACACTAACAAAACCAGCCCCAGTCTTCACGTATTTGTCATTTCCTTCTTTGATCCTAACCCCACGTGCCAAAGGTACTAAACTGATCAGCATATACACCTAAACTAGTTACAAGTAAATTTTTTAAAAGAAAACAAAAGGAACCCCCTCAAATAACCCAGCCCTTGACCTCTGACATGTTTGCAAGGAATAACGGAGCCCCGCTGGGACTTGGTGTCACTTAAGTCTAACGAAATTTGTAAACAAAATGCACTCGTTTAACATGACATAGAATTTTGAAAAAAAAAAAAAAAATCCAAATGCTATTTTGACCCACTGAAACCCTAAAGAGAACTTATGCTTACTAAGCACAAGCTCACCAGCACGACAGCTTGGTCAGGCCAGAGGTCACAAGTTAACATTCTAATTCTTACGCTGCAACTACAGCGTTGCAAAATTGTGTTATGCTTGCATTTCATCTGGAAGATGAGGAGTTCTTCCATCGAAGCACTGCAGCAACGTTTTAGTACAGGTTCCAGAGAAGAGGCAGCCGTGCAGTCAGTACCAGCGCGGCTGCCTGCAGTGCCCAGCAGCCGCCGAAGCCCCTTGCCTTCTGAGGACCGACAAGCTCAATGCAACTCAGTGGCACGGCTGCCAGCTTTAATGAAATAATGTGATTACTCAAGATGAAAACACGTACCCTAGATCACGCTGCATTACTGCAACTTAAAACAGGAGCAAATTATTGAGGTTTAAAGAATTTGACACAGCAAAGCAGTGAGAAAAAGAACTGCATTCAGTAATTCAGTATAGCCCTCAGTTACAGACTTCCTCTGGCAGGAGAGCAAATACAAGGGAACAGTCTGTCTGAAATCAAAGAGATTCTCTAAAGCCAATGCTAATAATAGCTCGAGCGAGGCTGTGTTTAGAGAGGATTTCCAGGTTATAATTAACTAGAAGTGGAAGTATTTTAACCAACGTGAAGTTTTAACTATTGTTCACACGCTCAGTTCTTGTATCGCTGAAATGAACGCGGGCACACGTGCAACGCATTTTCATCACACCAAGTGGATGCTGTGTTTAAGAGGGGATGGAAAAGCTCCTTTAGATCACAGCAAAATACACTAATCACCATTATGCAGTCTTGTAACTGCTTGAAGAAATACTGGTAAATCTTAAAAACTGAAGGGAAGCCAGAATGCCCAAGAGCAAGGACTGGTAACGTGGACCCAAGTGCAGTCAGAGCACCAGCGTGCCTCTGTAAGTGGAAGTCGGCTTCGTACTGCAAGGAAAGCCACAAATCCTGTGAGAGACAAAGTGATCCCCAGCCGAGCTCGAGGGCGGTGCTGACAAACTGTACAGACAGATCTCTGCTGAAATATGCTCGGAGGACAGACAGGCAGAGACAGAAAAACGAGACGGACAGAAAGATGGGTGGGCAGAAAGATGGACGGAGTGTTGCACAGACAGACAGAAACAGCCCGTTTGTCTTTGTCCATCCATTTATCCATTCATGCATCTGTCTGTCCATCTCTGCCCTTCTGTCTCTGTCCGTGCATCTGTCTGCATTTCTGTCTGTCCTTCCATATTGCTGTCTGTCTGTCCGTCCATCCACCTGACTGCCTGCCAGACCCATCTTTCTGTCTGTCCATTTGTCTCTGTCAAATCTGTCTTTCCCTCCATTTGTCTGTGATTCTGTCTGTCCATCCAACTTTGTCCGCCCATCTGACCAACAGAAGGACTGATGGACGAGAAAGAGGAATGGACGGACAGACCAATGGACTGACAGACAGAGGGACGGACAGACAGACGGTCAGATGTCTTTTCATCCTTCTGTCTGTCTTTCTGTCCATCCTTTACTCTGCTAATCCTTTTGCCTTTCTGTCCATCTTTCCATCTTTCTGGCCATCTGACCATCTTTCTGTCCAGCAGTCCAGCAGTCAGATGGACAGACTGACGGATGGAGAGACAGAAAGACGGACCGACACACGGACTGAAAGCTGCACAGACAGCAGCAGCTCAGCTGGAGGCGCTGAGGATGACGCTATTACCCAGAAGAGTTAACATTCAATCAACCGAACGGATTGACTGCCACGAGCGCCCTCCTTATGGAACAAGGACGCTGAGAAATATTCTGAGGATTAAGAATATTCCTGCATATGTGACGAGACCTCAGGCTCTCAGATGCATTTTTCAGCTCTACTGCACTACCGCAGCCAGAACGGATGAAATTGGTGGTGTGGGCTCTGGTTTACAAAGCATTATGTAAACTGGCAGGGCTTAAGCTTCCCCCATAAGCCACCAGTTGACCTTTGAAACAGAGAGGTGCTGAAGTTGTGATCTAATTATGTACCTATAAAACTCTCAAAGTGTATTTAGAAAGCGAAAACAAGCACACGCCGTGAAGTAGCTTCTGCCCAGTTTCTGCAGTGGTTGAGACCCATCGCAGTTCCTGGGGTACCCCAGACTCAGCTCACTCCACAGCTGTGGATGGGTACTGCATAAATCTACAGCATTCCCATTTTCCATCCCCAGGCATTTTTACCACTTAGGAAAGTTTTTAGGCTGATTTTACCAGATGACAGCGACCATTCTGGATGATTCTGTCACCAGTCAGGCCCCTCTGAGAAGCAAGTATTTCCAGACCTATGAATGTACCCCACATGGCAGAGCATCCCACTGGAGACACAGTCTTCTCATTCTACCCCGTGACATGTCCCCAGACTTCAGGAACAGTTCCACAAACCACTGGGGGGGATGAGGGAACTGCGGTGTTTGAGCAGTAAAGACTTCTGGAAGGAACTGCTGCACCTCCATTTCGTAGGTAATGGAAAATGCCATTGAGTATTTCCCTTCCTTTTTACTTTTCCCTTTCCTTCTTACTTAGCTCTAAAATACTCTCATCAAGAAAGAATCAACTGCCCAACAAGCCATGCCCTGCCTCTCCCTGCAGCCAGAGGTGCGGGCAAGGTACAGCACAGTCCCACCTGCTCCGTTTCTGCTGACAGAAGCAGCAGAGGAGCCTGGCACAGGGAGGAGCTGCGTCCCTGCGCGAGCAGCGGGCAGACAGGCTGCAGGGCCAGCGAGCGTGCGTGCATCACCCAGCACCACCCCCTGCCCACATTTCTCTCCAAACAAGGTTAATTGGGGTCTCAAGAATGCGGTTACAGAGAAGCAAAGGGCAAAGGCAGAGATGGCATGATGCCACTCGCAGCAGTGCAGGACGTAGAACTGCGATCTCTTCCCCTGCCAATAAATGCTGTCCTCTGTGCAATGTCACTGACAGATGTTGGCTTAACTGGATTGAAACAAACTCCGGGAAGCTTACCTATATAGTACAATCTCCCTGAATATGAAATATATAAAATACTCCAAAGCCAGATGGCATCAACACCATTCACTAAATCATAAATAACCACAAAGAGAAATGAAAGCCAGGAACTGCTCGATGCAGCGGTTCAGCGCTCTGCAGGCTGCATAGCTCAAAGCCCACTGCTGCAGAGCAAAGTGCTCACAACAGTGAGCACTAAGGAAATGTTTGTGCCAGCTTCTCAGCACAGACAAGTCCTTTCAGATTGTGTCACTTGAAGATTACATGGTGGACCACTCTGTGTAAAACAAAACCACCATCACCTGCACTGTTCCATTCAGTATCTGAGTCTTTTGTCAGCTGCCCCTAGCGTACAACAGGTGGAAGTTTTAATGGCAGCAAAAAGCATGAATGCAACATAATGCCAAGCACAGAAGAGACACTCCAGGTGTCAGGACAGCATCCAGTGCTAAGGACCTGTTGCTGCCATCTCATTTAGGAGGAACTACAAAGCTGATGGGATGGATGTTTCTCACTGAAAGATGCAGTTTCAGGGGGAGGTAATGCTGTCCCAGCCATTTTCCTCAGGCAGCCACCACCTCAGGACGCAGCTTCACGAGGTGTCTGTGCCAACTCAGCTGCCTGGCCCTGCTCAGGAGGGGAGGCCCTGCTCCTGGCTGCTCTCCTGGCCCTTTGCTGCCATATCCACTCCATCCTCTCAGATCTCATCATGCTGCCACTTACATTTTGCCAAATTTAGGACATACCTGACTGCACAATAATCCAATTCATCTCACTGCAGCAGCAGGAAAAGAGCCCAGAAAAAAGAGTACGCTCCCATTCTAGTGAGCTGAATCAGTTCACCATGTGACTGGATGAATGCTGGAGCTAGCACAAGAGATGTGGAAGGCAGAGGGGAGGAGGAGAGCTCTGTGTGGGAACAGTAAGCTGTGAATTGAGTTCAACCAGAATGGAAAAAGAAAAAAAAAAAAGTTTTAAAAAAAAAATCACACCTTCAAACCAACTGGATGCCTGCCAGCTTCACCCATCCTAACTGGCACCGTCAAAGATATCAAAGACAACTGGTTACTGTCTCACAACAAATTGCTTGATCATCTGAAGCAAAACCCAGCACAATGCACAGCAGAAATTAACCAGACTGTTCAGATCAGGCTATGATTCACGAGCAGCCACTGTCTCCACGCATCTTAGCTAAAACTGGCAGCGCACCCTGCACGGCGCAGGTGCACAATGTCTCTCATGGGTGCTCTGGCAGTTCCTCAGAAGCTTTTACAAACCAGAAAAACAGGTGTGCCGAACATTACCTGGCCTGCTTCTGACAGGGCTTGTTCTCAGGGAGTCTACCACAGAAATATTACAATTCAGCAAGGCATTAAGAGCAGCAAATTTCACCACTCATCACCGGGTGACTGGACGTGTCAGAACAGGCACACAGCAGCAGACAGATCTCTCAATTCACGTACTCACCATCCATGAGGAGCCAGTGGCCAGTTAGGACCCAGATAAGGACAAGCATCACAGACAGAGAAAACGAGAGCAACTCAGCAGCAGTGAAACGCCCGCAGCAGCCAAAGGAAATCCTAGGAACAACACACAAACATTAGCTACAAGACTTTATGTTTCCATTTACAGAACAGAAAATGGATGCTGTTGGAACAAAGCTCAACTGCTGATGAAAGATGCCAAGAACAACTGGGGGGAAGTTCCTGTGCCACAAATAGGTACCAGAACGGCAGCAATACACAAACCTTCCTGACATTCAAGTCGTGTGTAAAGCCTGAACTACAAAGACAGAAAAAGACCTTAAATCCTGGCACCTCTCCTGAAATTGTTAGCATGAATGGTACTTCCCAGTACCAACTGCAACAGTGTTTTCTGCAGAATGAATTTGAGTTGCAAGGCAAAAAACAAACCCCTAGCTTCAAAACATGTCATTAAGAACTGCCATTTTCAGCAGCGTATCTACAACCTCCCAACAAGCCAGCATCCACATCCACAGCTCAGTGCTAACAAACATTAAAATCCAACACCAATTCCGAAACTCTGAATTCTCAGCCAAAATCAATCAAACTTCTTAAAAGCCACTCTTGGGAAATGGAGTTCCCTGCGATGGGATTGTATTTCCCAGCCCAGCAAGCACGCGTGACTTGCAGAAATCGTGCTTCCTCCTTTCAAAGTGGAAAAGTGGTGTTTGCACAAACGTACGCATGAACTTACCCCGAGGTTAATGCTCGTAACCAAAGACTGCTGAAGAATTCACATTAAAATAAGTAAATATAACACAGAAGAAGAGGAGTGAAACATGCTTCAAGTCCTTACTTGTTTTGAGGCGAACAAGGCCGAGTTAAGTACTGGCACATCGGGAGCAGAAGGAAAGCAAAAGCTATTGTGGCAAGGACTAGAAAAGGAAGAAAAGGTAATATTAGTACATTCAGACCTAATTTCTACAGTACACAAAGCAGCTTCTCCAACTTGAAAAGCCCTTGCAACAATGTTCTATTATCATATGCTGCAGCATTATTAAACAACAGCAGTTAAAGACTCCAAGGTTTTCTGCAGAACTTCTGTTACTTTCAAGTTTCAAACAAAATAAAAGCTCCCAAAGGAATTAAATGCTCCCATCTCCAAACCTGAAAAGAAAAAAAATAACAACAAAAACGGGCCTCAAAGCTATTCATAATCAGGTTGGCAATAAAAACAGTTTCCAAATATTCCAAGAATCAACAAAAATGAAAGAACTTACTACAAACTGGATGTGAGATTCTTTTAAAATTTTTAACCTATGCCATAGACTAAGTCGGTGTCACAAAGGGGATCTCTGGCTTCTCAATGCAGCCACATTTTTCTCCCTTCTCACTCAGAACCATTTATTCATTACTGAAACACTACAACTAAGCCATAGGTGGAATACAAAGTGCTTTATGCTTTTGGAAACAGGAAAAATGATAAAGCTACAGAAATAACCAAACAGAATATTTCCATAAATATTTTCTGCTTTTATGATGCATATTTATCCCACCCACGCATTTGTAAAAAAGTTGAGTAACTGTTGGCATTTATAGTCATTCTTTCCTTGCAGCATTTTGCTTCTTAATAATAGCACTGGATTTGTATTCAGGCTGTTTGAAGACTGAAGCATGAGGGCTTGGAGCGTGTCAGCAGCACTCACACAGCGCCCGGAGCTGTGGGAGCAGGGACAGACCAAAAGGAAAACAGAATTGTTTGGCGTTTTCTGGACGCTGCAAATAAAGTCTCTACTCATTCCTTAAAGAGTTGCTTTTAAATAGTTTTTTTTCCTTAAGCTAAGATGATGAGGAGGAATTGAACATCTCTTTAGCCCACAGCTTAAGCCAATTGGAGGAGAACTGGTGTGGTCGAACCACATCTTTCCACCCCTCAACTCTGCCCCTCTGACTGGAGGAAGATACGTAACTAAAATTCACAAAAAATAAAAAGGTGTCTGTTAGCAAACAGTACCACAAAAACTCACACTTCTTTTGGTATTTCAGAAAAAGCAGAATGGATAGAGAAAGAACGAGGGCTGTAGCATCTCCGCACTCGGGTACCTCGGACCCTTCTCAGAGGTACATGGCAAAAAGCGCTGCACGGTGCCACCAGGGCCCCTGCTGCCCTGTGTCCCTGCACCTGAACAGGCCCTTTCTTGTCCCACACCGACCCTCTTTGGCCTTGACGTCTGCCCTTCCCCTCCTCCCCTTCCCCAGGGCGCCCTGTGCCTCCTGTGCCAGCTCCCACCACCTTGCCACCCCCAAGCTGGGCTCTCTCAGAGAGATCAAACGAGATGCCACCAACACACACCTGCCTGCAGCACCCACTCTCAGCCTCGCTCCTCACTGTCCGGGCTTCCAGCGGGATGTTTTCTCATCCCCTTGGTCTCAGTCCCTATTATTCCATCAGGAACCCCTCGGCCTCACTGCTGCCTGCAGCACCGCGCTGCGCCGGGCCCTACCCTGCCTCCTGACTGCTCCCTGGAAGGCCAGCGCTTGAGGCAGGAAGATTGAAGAGTGGTTTAAGAAACCAGACACCAGCTCTAACTCAAAAACACACCCGCGTCAGCCTCTCAGCTCTACACCAAGGAAGATGTAAAATGGCACCGTCTGCGTTAGAGCCTGGCCCCGCAGCTCCCAGGTTTCCAAGCCTGGCTGCGGTCCATGTGCTGCCATGCGGCCTCTGACAAAGCTCCTGGGGCCAACGTTCCTGTGCCCAGGGACAGCCCCCAACGTGAGGGCAGCAAAAAGCACCACAGCACCATAAAGCCAACTTCAAGGGTAGAGATACCCCAGGGCACTGAGCCAGAGAGACTCAACGCTCCTGAACCTGGAACAGCTGGCACAGAGCAGTGCAGCTACACCCCACGAGCCTCACACACAGTCACAAACATCAGGGTCCTTCTGGACATAAACGGACCAGCAAGCCTGACATTAGAACTTGTCTTTTGTCATCAGGCTTCCCTTATCGCTAACATCTGGGTTATGCTGGAATTTATACGAAGGAATGGTCTCCGTTGAGTAGGAAAGAACCCATGTGACAGAGGTCCGGGCTGTAAGGCAGCGCCCAGCAGAGCTGGAGCCATTCACACACAGCAGCTCCAGAGCCATTCCACGAGCAGGGATTTAAATCTCCCACGTCAACATCAGCCCTGTTGGAGCGGATGCGTAGTTCAGGAGGGAAAAGGACGCACTGTATGTACACGAAATAGAAGACGAGAAGAGTTCAGGGGCTTAAGAGTCTTCCCAGACTCAGTAAGTGAACTGAGGACAATTTTTGAAAAGCTTCTGCACATTTGGAGCAGTAAGAAGAATCCCGTTTCCCTGAATAGCAGCTGTTCTCTTGGAAAACTGCAGAAAGATCAAAAGGCCAACATTTTCCAAAAATCCAAGCCCTGGTATTTACTTCAAGGGCCAAATGTAAATAATAACAAACAGGATCAGAGGAGTTGCAATTCATTTGCAGACAAGCATCCCATTCTTGTTCTAAATCCAAGCACTGCAAGAGAACAACGCTGACAATGCTGGTGAGAGCAAACCATGAACATCTGGGTAAGAGCAAAAACCAAATTCAACAAGGAAAAGAAGCCTGGCCATGATCGCCAGAGCCTCCTTTCAGCTTGAATCATGCCATGGTCCTATGAAGTCCCTGAATGATGGAATGCCATGCACAGCTCTAAGCAGTGATTTGTAAAAGTGAACTATTTACTTAAAATGGCACAGCAGCACCTTTCAGAACTCCTGCAATTTATAGCTCAGTATGTTTAGCAAACCTTTAAGTGGAAAATACTTCTCAAATAACATTTGCCATTCATGGCTACAGGGACATGAAAATACAATCATGAAACCCAATTAATTTTTTTTAACGTACTATGACATGCATTATAATTCTCACCAACAATTTTCAATTACACCAATGCTTTCTTTTCTGTTCCAGTTACTACAAGGAGAAGAAAACGCAGTCACCTGCTGTGCATATTGTGAAGACAACTTGAACTGAATCGAAGAAGAAGAACATAACGAGGAGAGACACGGACGCTCCGATTGGCAGGAACAACGCCTGGGTAGAATCAATGGTTTGAATACCTGCAGAAGAGAGAATGGGACATTTCACTTGGGCTCCTCCTCATCAGACACGTTCTGAAAGCCTGTCCTCACCAGCAGGCACAACGTGGAGCTCGAACAACGTGCTGCATTTCAGTGCTGGTGCAATAGGAATGCACTCCGGGATCCTGGCGCGCTGCCGTAGCCAAGCGCAGCAGTTCCCTGCAGCTTTAAAACTTGCACTGCTCTGGCAATGGGTGTGCACACCTACAGGCCTGCTTTGTTGCAATTCAAGAACTGAAAGTTGAAAGCAGATCTATGTGTTTTTGTTTTTTTTTCCTGTGCCATAGATAGAATGAATAACAAGTTAAAAATTAACATTAGCTAGGGATTACCAAACACGTAGCACTCAATGTATGTGCTACATTTTACACGTATACCTGTGGAGCAGAGCACCCAAAGGCTTGGTGCTACCTCTCAGCACGAGGCAAGGAGCCTGAACAAAAGCAGAGCTCAGCGGTGTGGGCTGACCCAGCTCACCCAAAGGCTGCTGCAGCCTCTAATCCCAACGGGTGCTGCACTGAAGCGGGATCGCTGCTGGCAATCAGCAGAGCACCCAGCCCAGCAACCCAGGGCAGCTTTGGAAAAACACTCGAGTCATTCACCTGAACTACTAACTCAGAGCAGCACACACCCTGATGACCTTCTATCCTAAAAACCAACAAAATCCATGCTTCCATGGAAGAGCTGTAAGCAATTTCAAAGGGCGCAGAGCTAATGAAGGACTTTACTCTGACTAGCTGCCAACTGAGCCATGCAGGGTGGCTGCACAGGATGTTCATCATGGGACAGGGTAGTTTTTACTGTCCTTTACCATGAGTTTTCAGAATCACTAAGGAACACAGTAAGTAGCACAATAAATTTAAAAAATACAAAGCAGAACTCCTCAAGTCAGGTAGCATTTCTGTGTTACAGGGGTGAGGAACAAAAATGGAGAAGCCCAGCACAGACAGCCCAGTGCCAGCAGCGCTGAGACAGAAGTTCCTAGGGTCTACTGTATGGCTTACATCTAGTTCCCCCTGCGTCAAGAAATACAATTTATTCACATGCCCTTCAGTTTCCCAAGGAAAAAAACAGAAATGACAGATTACAAACTACCCCGGCATACAGGAATTAGTGTGCACAGCGTTAAATGTCAAAGTTCTTCATTTCGTTTCTGACCATTCTGACAGCTAATCCCCTCCACATGCTTCCTCCCCGGCCCCAGCCCCCCTCCCCTTCCTTNGCTGCCAGCGGAAACCCTGCTCTGATGGCTAGGGAAGCTGCTAGATGTTAGATTAAAAAATTAAACGAACGGGCCACCACCACGAGAACACATACTACTTGTTATTATTTATTACTTCTAAGCTGCATTTCTTATTTTAAAGAAAGCAGCCCCAGCATTCAGGGTTTTGTGCACAGGGCTGCTCGCACCTTGTGTTTGGAATTCGCTCAAAGTTCTTTCTAGAGTCTGTTCCCAGAGTACAGCCACAGAAATTACTGTAAATTAAACTCAGGTGTGATTTTACAGCACGCTGTGTACAACACATTCCACTCTCATTGTTCACATATACATTCTGCTTGCAAAACAGTGCATCCCAAATGGCCACGCTGCCTGGGATCTATTTACACAGCAGCAGAGGGGACGGGCACGGCACAGGAGCGGACGCGTTAATCCCTGCTCTGAATGGGCTCTGTGCAGCCACGTGCTGTGCTGCCCATTCTAAATGAGCCACCCAAAGCCATGCGGAAGCTATACTTCAATTTCTCTGTTGATGGAGCTGAATCATCCTTACAGACTCGTTAGGGTACCACGATTAAAGCCCTGGCTGCGTGCAGACAGGCTGCTATGTCACGTCTCAGCGATAAACACCGGATCAAGAGAAATCACATTCCTTTCCATTGCTGCAGTTAAACAAAAAAAGTACAGCCGCTTCCATATCCAGTAGGACCTGACGAATTGTGCAGCACGAGATTTCTGTGCATTTTGGAAACACTACACTGATGACTTAAATTCAGCATCCACAGGCAGGAACTGGGCAGTGCCAGTACAAAGCAGGACGCCGAGTGCTCACACAAACAGATCCGTGCTATCAGGTGAATCTGCACAGCACACAGCCCGCACACGGCCGGATGAAACTAAAGAAGATGTAACACACCGAGCTGATGAAAGAGAGATAAGGAGTACAGCTAACCCTTACTGTTATTGGTGCTGTTGCCATTAAACGACCCAGCCGTGCTGCTGCTGTCCTTCTCCTTGTCTTGATTCTCAAAGTCCATGTTAAGAGACCTGCGGGGAATAAAAGCAAACTTAACAGGCAAATTTCAAACTCCTATGTAGGTTTATCAGTTGTGGTCTCATTATCATTCTATCGCCACAGCACCTTCCCCCTGAAAAAAAGCCACCATACATGCCAGAAATTACAAAAAAAAAAAAAAAAGAGCACCCACAGTTCGAGATGAGGCACCAACCAGGCTTGGTCCAATGCTGACACTGTCACTGCGCTGCCTGAACTGCTAACTGCTGGTAACTGTTACCAACAGACCACATCAAAGATGGGTATCTGCTACCTGGAAACACAGCATGACAGACACACAGTAGAAGTTTCAATTTTCTACTGCTTTAGAACTCTTAAGTTATCATTTTGCTCTTTTTCATTCAAATTTAACTATTGGGTTTCATTTTTAAAATCATATTCATTATTTCCTTCCTCTAACTCTTGTGATGAATGACGGCCAGAATCTGCTTGTAAGCAAAGCTCTGCTGAATGTAAGGAAGGCCTTACTCAATTGAAACAGTTTCAGCACAGCCTACAAAGTAACCAGGTATGTATTTTAGATACTCACAGGGCAGAGGAGTTGCGGAAGCCCTGAGCAAACAGTGCAAACTGACAACCTGAGCCAGCAGCAGCAGCTGAGGCTTCCCTGCGTCCCCAGCTCAGCTCCAAGCGATCCATCTTTTCATTTTTACATAGATACCAAACAGAAATCCAAACCAGCACAGTATTCCACCACTTCTGCCACAGTCCTTCACTTCGATGCAGCTTCTAAACTGTATTCTAACAAGTTTGGGCTTAACTTTCTGAAAGGAGGAAATTTCATTTAGGACCTGTTTTGGACAGCCATCATTTCCATCATTAAATTCTATGTTGTTTTATACAAAAATCCCAGCAATCGAGATTACCACGATAGTTCCTCACTCTCAGAAGATGCACACAAGTCATCCAGGACACTGCAGGAGATGTCTTTATTCAGACAAGCTAAGGAGAACCACCAGGAGCACTGCACTGCTCCTCCCCCAGGCCTGCAGCAACAGCACCCACCACGTATCTCAGTACAACTTCTGGACAACAGGCATTAAGATCCTTTCTTTATTTCATTTTTTCCCCAAGTTGAGCTGCAAGCAATTGCACTATGCAGAGTAAGCGGATTCTACTCATGTCAGACAGGTAACAATATATCACAATCTTCTCAACCATCCTACAGGTACCCAAGGCATTTTGCTCTGTGCACAGGCTACGTGCTGCAAGGCACAGGCAAGCAGCCCCGTGCTGCAGCCATACAGCCTGGACTCGAGCACAAACGGGGCTCCAGCACCCAGACAGGTGGGTATGCTACAGAAAGCGAAAGCGAGTTGTAATGTTAAAAAA
>WBMW01003825.1:812073-845376 GCA_013396635.1 Penelope pileata
AGGGGCGGCGGGGTGGGGGGGTTTTCCAGTTTAAAATTAATTTGTTGTTCTGCTTCTATTATGCACGTGATTCTATTCTGAAGTTAAAGCAAGTTTTGGATTCAGAAAATGGGGAAGCTTAAGCTTCTACATACAGAACTTCTACACAGAACATGGAGCATCAACCAAAACATTACCAAAAAAGAGGCAGCAGAGAACAAATCCTAACAGGTGCAGATTTGTAGCTTGTTCCCCTAGAGGCCCCTGCCCCCCATCCCTGGGGCACAGCACAGGGCAGGGTCACAGCTCCACGCTGCCGGAGCTCAGGGAGCGTCTGGACATCGCCCTCAGACCCTGGGTGTGGGTTTGGCTGGTGCTGTGTGGAGCCAGGAGCTGGACTTGATGGTCCTTGTGGGTCCCTTCCAACTCTGGCTGTTCTGTGATTCTGCCTTGTTTGGGGTGCCTTTACCTGGTGTTCACATTTCCTTTCTCCTCGTTAACCCACACGAAGCCCCACACTTCTCTCAAGCTACAAAAACCCCGGAGGTAGCTGATGACCCTCAGGACTGATCCAAAGCTCAGCCAAACCGGAGGTTCTTTTCTCAGGGCAGCACTTCATTCCTCTCTACATTAGCTCAGTTCAGCAAGAACTCGGCACCATCGTCCCAGCAGTGGCACCAGGGAGCTCCTCACAATCCAAGGGGCCATCAGCAAAGAAAACAGGAACGATGTTATTGAATCTGCTGCTCATGAACAGCTTCAGCCCGTTTTCTTTCATTTCAGTACAGTCAGCAATTATGGCATTATTGCCTGTAAACATCCTCACCTCAAAATTAAGCACAAACTATGAAATTACTTTCCCTTTCCCTTAGCAACACAGTTGCCGAGCCAAGCCAACTTCTGAATCATCTGCACTCGGTTCATGATTTGGCCCTTCCTTCTGCTACAAATTATCAATAGCACAATATAAAAACGGAGAAGTGATCTCTAAAACATCCTCCGAGAAAGTTAAAAACTGTATTGTGAAACAAGATGTACCGAAAATGACTGGGCTTTAAAGAAACAGACATCTCTTTACAGAAGCTGAGAGACATTTGCTGTTTTGTTCAAGCCCTTGCTCCGTCTCCAGAAGCAGTGCTGGCAGGGAGTGCAGCTGCTCCTCCCGCGGCTCCGCGCAGCTCCTCTGGTTTCCAGCGCGGTGCCTCCCGCGGGCAGCGCCTGGCAGGGTTACACTGAGGCCAGAGGAATGAGTAAGTTGCTGGCACATCGTTATCATGAAAGTTCAGATTCGGCTATGGATCATTTCTATTGCAATAACGCTTTGGGGAAACCCTGCAGGAAAATGTTCTTACAAAGCAAAGGAGGAAATACGAAAGGAAGTGTATTTCTAAAGAGTCAGTGGGAGATGCAATACACAGACAAGTTCCTCCGTGCCTTGCTCCGAGGAGACATCGTATGAAGAGCTCTGGGAGCTGTGGGCTGCCACAGAACTGTCACGTTTCAGCTGCTGTACATAAAAGAAATTACAATGGGAACCAAACACTGAGCTGAGAGAGTTGAATTCAATCAAACCTCAGTGGAGAGAGAGGTTAACCTATGTTATGTGCTCCAACACTGCTACAGTGCCTTTTAAATGTTCCTGTGAGATTAAAAGACAAGTTCCAATGCGAGATGTGGAGTGGGAACAAGAACAGGGGAAATAACAGCAGAAAGTGCCTCAATGGAGGGCAAGCTCCTAAGCATGCCCTGAGAGCCCTCACTGCAGCCGTGCCCCACACACCCACCTGGGGGTGTGCACATGGGGACAGAGCTGGTGGCCTTCAGCGGGCCAAACCCCAGCCCCGTCCCGCCAGCACTGCAGCTGTGGATGCTCACGAGCTCCAAGCAACCCCTTCCCTTAGTAATGAGCTATTTTTATCATCCCACACACTATTACCAGAATTAGTCACACATTTTACTTGAATATTTGGAATTACTGCCATAGAGATAAATCTAAGGTTCTTACACCTACTTAGAAATTTCGTATGCAGCTCAAATGCACATGCACAAAACCCTGCAAACTAATGAAGATGGGGAACGTGGATTCACCACGGCTGGTAGCACTGTTCAAGAACCAGCGAAGAGAAGGGCCTCACCTCACCAAACCTGCAAAGTCAGTAAGCAAGATAGAGTGGAGAAAAACAGGAGAATAAAACCCATATGCATTGCTCTTCCATACCATGCTCTATGGTTTGAGGGCTCTAAAACATGGGAAAACCAGAGATTCTTCAGCATGGGAAGGTCAGTCTTCATCCACAGACAGGAGATGAAGTTCCCAATTTAGGTCTGCAGTAGCTAATGAAGACAGCAATGATTTGTGAGGGCCTGCAGTCACTGATTCTGATGTGGGGAACAAGCCACCTCATCTACTTTAAATGTTGAAGCACCCACAACTATTCAAAACTACAGCAGTTTCCCCTGCAAATATTTGCAAAACAAAACTAGGCTTTATTTGGATTGAGAAGAATCCACACAACAGTTCAGTTTAAAAGCAGATACCAGAAGAGGCAGATTATGGGTTAAATCAGGCTTTACACAACCATGTTTGAGTATGTGATAGGACAGAAAAAGATTTAGCTGTTACCTGCCTGCAAAGTGACCCCAACAGTTGAATCACAGAGAAGCAACTGTACAAGAACAGGTGACCATATGGCAAGAACCCACAGAAAACAAACAGTTTGCAGCTAAACTCACCTCTTTGAAAAGCTGTAACACATGCCCTTGCATGCTGCAGTTCACAGCTTGTAACTGTTTGGAGGATCACACCAGCCCCTCTGACAATCAACAACAAAGGGTACCAAGTGCAAGGGCTGAGGGAGGGTCGGAATGTGTAAGGGAAATGTTTAGAAGGGTTCGAAGACAAAAATTCCTGACCTCGCACAAATGAAGCAATGAAATGCTCTTCTATCCACAGTAAGAGATGCAGCATCTTGACTTTGCAAACTGTACTTCATCCTGGATGCAGGCTTTACCCAGGATATATCAGACATTTTTCTGAGTATCTTGGTTTGGTTTTATTCATTGGAATTTTTTTTGCTTTGTCTTTGGACAAATGCTCCTGGTATGAACAGGGACAGTGGGTCAGGCTTTCCTTTGTTCCCCTGAAACCTCTTGCATTAGATCAGATCCACCACGCACGTGGATTTTATCCTAATGACTCACCCACCCAATTCTTTCTGATCCTATTACTGCACTCTGTGTAAGTCAGTTGCCAGCAATACCACAATAGCTCTATTTGCTTCTTTTCAGACTGAAAATCAGAAACCATGCCCACTTTCTGCAAGGTTATCTGAGGAGTGCTGTTTTCTTTTTGTCTTACCACAGCTCCATTTGAGATGAAGCACTCAAATCTAGATGAAGACATCGTTGTTCTCCTTTGAGAATGAGCACCCTAAGCGCTAGCTTTTGTCTTTCCAGCGAGTCCCAATTCTAAGAAAATCCACCCACATTGCCAGAGGTTTTTATTTTACTACTTCAAAAGTTTCTAGATAAGTACCATTTTGCAACTTACTACCATGCTTAAATTTCTTAAAAAAACCTTAATTGTATCTTAGACACTTTTGTTAACATCACTTCACGATTTTTGGCAGATGACTGCTTTTGACTTCACTTGTTGACCCAACACGTGAGGAAGAATGGAAGTTTGCCCAAGCCACCACTGTAACTGTGGGATTCAGCTCATACATCTGCTAAAGAAGCTAAATTTAGGAAATCTATTATAAAATTATTTTCAAAACATTGGACCCTATCTTGGTCTGGAATAACTTGGCATCCTCAGGAAATGTTCTAATGAAGGGGACTAGAACAGGGCATTTCCTCCATGGATTTGTATCCATCACCATCCAGCTACTCCATCCACTAAGCTAGATTCTGCTGAAGTTTACAGTCCTTGTAAGCTAAGCAGCATTACATGTAAATCATGGGACAAAATGGTAAAAGAGCATCTATATATAGAAATATGACACTGAAGAGCAGGTGAAATTCTTTAAAGCATGCTGTGAATTTTTGCAGTATGTCAGTAGGAAACAAACTGTATGATACAAGATGCATGTTTCGAGGGACACTGAAGTTTTCTCTAAATGTTCACAAGTCGTCTGAAGTGGGGCAAATCTGATCTTTGAAGATTCAAACTTAATCTGCAGCCATTCCCAGGAACCTTGCTAGAATTCAGCCCTGACGGTGTTTCCCACTTCTCTGTTACTGTTACACCCACAAAATAGCACTGGGGGCTGGGGATCTCTGGTTTGCAAGACTTGGTTGCAATCAGAGCACGTTGAATCAACACTGAGATGTCCTATTTAAAATAGTACTACTGGTAACAGCACATCCATCTCTCTCAACAATTCCTTTAAACCCTCCAAAATGCAATTCTACAGAACTACCTTTAAGGACTAACTTAAAAGCTATTTCACATGTGCTTGTAGCTTGTCATGTAATTATGTCTTTCAGAAACCTCAACTGATTTCTTTTTCCTCCTTCTCCGTTTCCATTTCAGAACCAAGAAATACTGCATTTGCATTAACCATCTGTCTGACAAACACACAATAAAACAAAAGGCATAAACTATATTCAGTCACTTGTTATATTTTTATGCGAAAAAGAACAATCTTACCTGAAACTGCCATAGACTATGAGGAGAATAGAAATCAGGAAAGTAGACACTTGGCTGGAGTCCACAAGGGAATATGCCCTGGAAGGGGAAAAGAGAAGACAGGTGTGTCATCACAGTGCCCATTTCTCCCATCTCATTTGCTCATGGTTTTTCTTATCATTACACAAATAGGGAACTGGCGGACAACTCATGGCAGCAGCTATTTCTAAAGCTCCCACACCACCTAGGAATACAAAACCTATCGCTTGTGAATTAACTTTTTATATTCAGGACTGTAGCACGCAAAATGTGCACAACAACCTGAACACCTCAAACAACCTGGTGGGAACTTGTTCGAAACACACCACATCGAGACTAGTTCCCATCAAATGCATTAGGATTGCTTCAGTTGCAACTAACGCAGCCTTGTGTAAGTAACACCCAGCTGTTTTTCTTATGCCTTAACTGGTAATACTGAAGTTGCAATATCACAGAATCATAGAATGGTTCAGGTTGGAAGGGACCTTAGAGATCATCTTTTTCCAACTCCCCTGCCATGGGCAAGGACACCTCCCAGCAGAGCAGGTTGCCCAAAGCCCCATCCAGCCTGGCCTTGAACACTGCCAGGGAGGGGGCACCCACAACTCCTCTGGGCAACCTGTTCCAGAGGTGCAATATGGCAGTCGAGGTCAAGGCTCACTCAGCCCAGAAAGCAAACCGAACAATCCAGCCTGGCACACACCAAAAGCTGCAATATTGCCCTTCAGTCACACGCAATTATTTTGCTCTTACAACTCACACATGGCTTGATACAGGGCTGCTGATAGAAATGTCAGCAGAAGACTTAAAAACCATCTTTGTTTAGATGGATTTCGTGATATAACACATCTTTGTGTTTGTAGAGTACAGAAATGTAACTACTCTCCTTTTTTTTTCCTTATCCTTAACATAGCAAATACTCTGTAGCTCACAAGGAAACTTGTTTTGATCTGGACAAGGGGACAGGTCCCCAGCTGACACCCAGTTGGGAAGAGCAGGGCTGATAGGACAGAAAATCCATGAAGGAGGACCTAGAGGAACAAACCAACAAGAACACAGCCTGCAAGGCAAGAGGAACAAGCACGGCCTCTCCTTAGTAGCTGTATGGAGCACTGTGCCCAGTGCTGGGGGCCCCACAGGAGAAGAAGGAAGGGCAGGGGAGGGCCACCAATGGACAACATGCTGCCCAGCAAGCTGACCCAAAGATTTATACAAAAAGCTTAACATCACCTCCATATTAATTTTCAGTCATTCTTGAAGAAGACAAAAGTCTTAAAAGCTGCCAGGAAGGCCAATGTAGGGTTTTTTTACACATTGTGTTTATCTGTAATTAAACACCTACAATTAACAAATACAAACGGACTTCAGGCGATGTACGCAGCATGTTAGCTCCTAGCAGGTGAGTTTTAGCCAATGACCATGTAAGCAGGCAGAAGAAAGAGCTCAGGGATAAGCACACCAGTTGTATGCCCTGTTAGCAGCTTCAGCTTTAGGGAGAAGCACGGCCCCCCCAGCTCTGAGCTAAGGGAAGGAAACTGTGTCCTGTTGGGACTTCAGAACAAGTGCTGGAATTCATCTATTAAAAGAACCCTCAGCAACTCCAGATTTGTAGGAAAAGCAAAATGAAGGAATGGAATTTCAGTTTGATTTAAACATGTCCTGTACAGAAAACGTTATTAACTGATGTTTATAAAATTACATATTCATCAATTGGCAAATGCTTTTGAGATGAACACTGTTTTCTACCTAAGTCACCCTTCAGCAGCAACTTTGGAAGCCATAATTGAAATGACATTTCATCATAATTAAACAAGGTTGTAAATGTTAGAAAGATTGACAAAACAGATAAAACAGGGATGACGTGTGGATCAGGGATCAGTCCTGTTCATAACCCACTGAGTTTTGTATCAAAATCCAAAGGTCCTTTTGTAACATTAAAGAAACCAAATACACATAAACCCATTCTAAACAATGATCTAATGTGACATAACCCTACTGACGTGCCACAGTGGCCATCAGAACAGCTGTCTGCTGCTTCTGCACAAGGGAAAAACCAGAGAACCACTTTCTGATGCATTAATCCTGCCCAGAGAGAACCAGCGGGTGACAAAACCACACGAAGGGCTGAGAAGTAAGGCTCCTCCAAAGCTCCAAATGTAATGCAGCATGCCAGACAGCAACCTGCAAACCCATCTGTGCTTAACTGAGATGTGAATGTGTTCTCTACGGGTCAGCCATCCAACAGATGCCATACAAACGGAGCGGGGTTCTCCTCCAGCACATCCCAAGCACGCAGGCTGGCGGTGCCACTGCCAAGCACGGCGCACGCTGCGTCCCTCCCAGCAGGGTCAGCCCAAACCTACGCACACACCCACACTCCAGACATGTTCCAGAAGCACTTCGAGCATTAGGGTTTAACCAGCCTTTGCTGCATGTATAAAGATGAAGCAATGAAACCATTTTCCTCCTTTCATGTTTTCATAAAATTCACTATTTATTTGGAGAAGTAGTGAAAACTTAGGGACAGAAAATGCCCACGACAAACCTGTGCATAGAAGATGTTGACTTGAATCCTGATTTTAGGAGCCATTCTCATCACTTACTACATAACAACCCACCCATTCTCCTGCTGGAGATGAGCACTGGATGACGCTGTGCTGAAGCCTGCAGCTGCCTTCTCACGGACTGCCTGCCGCGCAGCCGAGCTGTGTGCCACGGTGCAAGAACTGCCAGCCCGCTGCTGAGCTCTGCTATAAACACACAACACTGCTCCGGATACATCACCGGTGGTTTTCCCAGTAGAGTGTTTTTTTTTTTTTTAAAACAATTCTCATCCTTCCACACGTGCAATGCAGCAGATTCCTGTTCAATCAGCACAGTAGCTATTAACTAGAGCTGCCAGGACTCGAGGACTGCATGGAACCAAACACACCGAGGGCTGACCTCTCTCCACGACCTCCTTACCCCAGCCAACACCAGGGCGAGGGCTTCCCAGCCACCTGCTCTGGAACCCAAAGCCCCACATGCGTCTCTACAAGGCCGAGGTCAATTCTGGTAAATTCTGCTATCACACATCTGTTCCTGCCAGCTTCATGGGCGAGGGCTCACAACACAGAGCCTGCGAAGCATGCCAGGACAGAGACACAGCGAGCACTGTTCCATAGCATGCCCTGTGTGTCAGGCCCAGCCATACAGTGACAGCATTGTCTGCACAACAATCCCGGCAGCCAGCCCTCCCGCCTGGCACCGAGCGCCCCGTGGGCCGTCACCCACTGAGCGCTGCCGGGAGGCCCGGCCCCGCACGCAGCCCCACAGCCCCAGCTGGGCTCCGGGCAGTGCCCGCCCTTTGGATGGGAAGGGCTGCTGCTCTCCCATCCAGAGAAGGGGGCAGCCCAAAACTCCTCAGATCGGGAAAGCTGTGTGTAATCGAAATAAACACTTCTGTGCAGACAGAACCACAGAAATTCAGCCCCTCTGACAGTGTTTCAGTAGCAAACGCCGTTCTGCTGAGCTCCACGTGCAAGACAAATGACTGTGAAAAATTCTGCTGAGAATTCTGCTGCCTGCACCCCCAAGTCTCCATAGCGATGCCATGAATCATTCTCAAGCAGCAGTTGTAACAGCAGCAAGATAAACTCCTGCACGTACTGTGCGTGCACCAGAATGCCAACAACAGAGCAGCAAACAGCAGAGCAATAAAGTATAAGCACTCGAACAGTGCAGCGGGTGAACTGCCATCACTCAAGTTTGCATGAAGACAGAGACTGCCTTTCATCTTCTTCTTCTTTATCAGTGATTGCAATGTCCAAATGCTTTCAAAATTAAGGAAAACAAAAGCGTACAAGGAAGGTGAATGTACCAGATAGGTGTAAGGATGGATTAAATCACCAGAGACAGAGCTTGTACTTTGTTTAAAGGGACCAGATGTAGCACCTGCAGACTTCTACCACAGCACCACAGAAGCTGGCACCGACAGGAATGGCAGGAGATCATTTAATTCATTGAGCCACGCTTCCACCTTACTTTGGGGAAAGACCATCAACGGGTCATGATTTACCTCCCCTGTCTGAAGCACTCCCCAACGAGCTTACCAGAGCCCACACTCGGGGCAGTGTCTGACTGCAGTGCCAGCCCATGCTCTTTGTCCTGCACAAAACATCCCCCAGAGCTCCTGGGGAACGCGGCACACCAGCACAGCCCCGGTACGGGATCCTCCAGAAACAGCCATGCACAGCTCCGCTGCTCTTCAGCTCACATTTGAAGCCACAACTGTTTATGCAGGCAATATGGAACCATTCATCAACAGTTAAAACAGCACTTTTGCTGTCAAATGCCCCCAGTCTCCTCAGTAGGTAAGTGGCAATAATCCACACCCACCAAAACATGCACCTGACTGTTCCCATTTCCCTTCTCCTCCAAAGGAAACTCCTTGCAGGTACGTACCAGCACTGAAAGGGCAACCACGAGGCAGTCCCCTTCTCGTCCAATTATTCATCGCTCGTTCCCAGAACGAGCTGAATGCCAGCATTCAGTCTGGGTGTCCTATCTCAGCAGACAGTCAGTTCTTTCCAGGAACCAGAACAAAAGTTGCTGGCAAACTGTTCTCAAATGAAAAATCAGGGATGGAGGAAGCCTCTGCCTCCCCACCTCCAAGGGTTTCGTATATTTCAAAAGCTATTCAATGCACTTGTTGTGACAGTGACTGCTATTTAATATTGTAATAGTGAAAATATGAACAGAAAGTCAAGAAACACTTGTCATAAATCCAGGACAAGAGGTAGGAGAGCAGTTCCCAGGTCAGCTCCCTGGCCCCAGCGCAGCTCCTGGAGTCACCGCTGCACGCAGGAATTCCCCTGCCCAGCTGTGCTCGCTGGTGATGCAGCATCTCACTGCTCACAAGGAAAATGGGGTTTTTTTGAATATGTTCTCTTGACATTCGTCAAACATTCTACTAACTATATTATTTCTTAAAAGAAGACTGAGAGAACACAGATCAGGAGAGTTTACTGTTAAGGGTAACTCATTTCTGATGCCACAAAGGCATCAGGGAGCTATCACGTAACATCACAGACTAAGAGCAGCAAATCAAACCCAACACTAGAGCAGAGCCCCAGGGCACATTAAAGAAGAGCACCATCACGAGCACTAAGATCACAGCTCATGTGCAAATATTCATTTTGGTTGGAGGTGGACTCACTCCATAGGTAAAACCAATACTACTTTTTTCCTTTACTGGACTCCAGGTCAAGGGTATAGCTACAAAGCCTCTTTCAACTGCCTTCCATGTGCAAGATGTATACATATTTAAGAGCCTCCATTAGGCTTGATGCCAAACCAAAGTTAAATCTGAGTGTTACAGTTAAAAGTATAATTTTAAGCGTGAAGTCATGGCACCCACAGCTGTAAACATATCTCAACACTATTCCATTCTTTAGTATGATTCATAGGAAAAACAAGCAACTGCTACGGCTTCACTTACCTTAAAGGAACAGCTTGCCTGCTAAAGCGAGCTTGCCACTTCTTCTCACTGTCATGTGCAGGTGACCATCTGCTAAGGCTGAGTAATTTATTGAAACTTGTATCAGAAAGAGAAATTAAAGCAAGTCTGAAGTGAAAAAAAGTCATTTGAGACATCCCACTAACCCCATATTTTCCTATGCAGACAGGCACTGCAAGGTTGTAACCGGAGAACAAACCAAACCTGCTGTTTGTCAGTTGTGGATCTCAGAACACCGTTTGCACATTAGATACCAAACATATCTTTTTATATATGCAATTAAAAAAATAACTCCCTCTCCTAGCCTTTACAGAAAGCTGCTTTCCTGAAACTCTCCCCCTCAAAATGAATGCCAGGCTCCCCACTACAGTGCTCAGAGGAAGCACTGCTCCGAGCTCGCTCCAACATGAGCTGCAGCAGGCACCAAGAGAGACAATCTTGCAAAAACACATTTTCTGCTAAAAACATTAGCCGAGCTGCCCTTTTGGTTCACCAGACTGTTTGCCAACAGAACAAAGAATTATATGTTTCCCAGTGTTTAAGAACTACAGTCACTGGAGCACTTCCAGCTTGAACATTCAGTTTGGAGCACTCACTTCCAGGCAGGAACGAGAGCACAACTTCCAATCGCTGCACTAAGCGTAACAATACCTTACTCCTTAAGAGGAGCTTTATTTCCACAGAAGAGCATCCCTGCACCTCAAAGGCCCACTGGTATGACAGCTCCTGATCTCCTCACTGCTCTGGTGAAGCCGTGCCGAACAGGAAACTTGGGAGAAAAACCGACAACCAGTGGTTAATGGAGAAAAATTACATCTTCAAATAATTTGTGCTGGACACAATATTTGTTCGAGAATTAACTAGTCAAAATAAACATCCAAAAAGACATCGCTGAAACAGAAAATAGAGGCTTTTTATTTCATACTGTGTATTTATAGACTGGATGGGAACTTGGATACCCAATTTTCATCTCCTTCCCACAAAAATAAATGTACTGTTTTGAGGTTCATTGTATTACTGAGGAGGGCTGATTGGTTGGTGGATTTGGTTTTTGTTTGTTTGTTTTTGGTTTTGCCATAAAATGGACAAACAAACAAAGGCCTGGGAACCGTCTCTTCTTCCTCAAAGAAAGAAAAAAACCAAGATGTCAGGATAAACAAGGCATGCTTCCTAATGGCTTGTTATTGCAGCCCTCCCAGATCTGTCTTTACATACTCTGGAGATGCACTGTGCAGTAGTACGTTTTAGTCTTGAAACCTATAGTAAAGTTGTCTGTGCACACAAGCTCCCTGTGAGCACCCAAACACTTCTGTAACCCCCAGCTCCCCCGAGCCCTTCACCACGGCCCTGCCACAGCACCGCACCAAGCACTGCTCTTCCATTAGCAAGGCTGCCAAGTAAGCCCAGGCATCACTGAGAGTACAGTGAGATACCAAAAGTAACAAAAAAACCATGTTTCATGATAATGAGAAAGAAAGGTAAGACTCGTGTGCTAAGCTCGGTATGAGTGGAGCACTGGTGCCATCTGTGCTCGTCCCCATAGTCCATGGATTCCTCGAAGACCCGGGTGCGCTGCAGAGGGCAGATGCAAGCCTTGCTCCGCTATCACAAACAGCCAAACCAAAATACGAGCCCTGTGCTTTTGAGGGAACAATAAGAACATACAGATATGAAAACATACAGAAATGTCTGTGTGATACATCTGACCAAGCGAGATGGCGATGGCTCAACCGCAAGAATGAGGTTGCGCAACGCACACAGGAAGACCTTCCTCAGCTGGAACTCGGTTCCCACTTTCCACAAATAATCAAGTGGAGGACTGCAGGGAGGGGAAGAGGTCAAATCAAGATCCGTTACGCACAATCCCTCCTCGTCACAGCCGCAAGCACAGCTCTGTATGCAAATGTTCCAGCTCCACCAGATCGGTGAACTCAGCAAAGGTCAGCCCGATACTTAGCCTACTCTGAAGCTTCGCTGAAATGGCTCTTCTATCTAAACTACCACTTTCAACTGTAGGAATTTTCCAAAAATAGCCCTTTTTACATCAGAAAAAGAGAGGCAAATCAAGGGTGTGGTTACTGTAATTTAAGTCGACAGAGTACCACTGTGCAGCCTGCCCACGTGCTGGAGCCAAGCAGCATCGCGCTGCAGGAGGGGCTGCGGGGAGATGGGAACGGCTATCCCTGGGCTGAAAGGTTTCTGGAATTCTGACAGCTAGTTTTGGGTTATAGAGGGTTTCAGTATATTGGGTTAATTTGTATCCCAGTCACACACGCAAGTGGGAGTCTTCAGCCACTTGGTAGCACTGTTCTGCACCACCCCCAAGACTGCGCAGTGCTAGATTCAATTTTATTCTAGTAGTAAGAAGATGAAAACTCCCTCAAAGTCTTCAACACAGGCTACCACGTTGTACAGTTTGATCTCTGTAAGCCTTTTTACTTCACAGACAAGCTCACTGCTGATGACTACAACCACCTAAAACACGAGGATGCTCCCTACTTTCCTCTAGAGCCAAACCCAAGGACTCAAGGTGTGCTTAATTCACCCACTGAAGGAAAAGCACTGACTGGAAGCAACACCCCTGCCACCTTCCAGTACAAGGGAAAAGCAAGGAGCTTAAAACATGAACGCAGACCTTCCAGGTAGCTGGAATGAAAAGCTTTAATTAAAATCTCACACCAGGTTTTCTGTAATATGGTAATGATGGTATTTCCGTCTCCCTATTTTGTGCAGACATAATGCACCGCTGCCCACATAATCAAAAGTATAATTCTATATTTCTATATATATTCTAAAAAGCAAATGTGAGGCAAATCTATACAAAGAATAAGTTGCTTTAAATAGGCCAAAAAAATATAAGAAAAAACATAAGATGTACGTTATTGGTACGTCTAAGAGCAGTCTTTGCTCTGCAGTGGATCCCACCCAAGACCAACGCACAGGCTCAGCTGAGTGCCATGACGAGCCCAGTGACAAGTGAGGTGGTGGAGGGGGAAATAAAGCTAAAAACTGACTTTGCTCCTGCCCTGATGCAAGTCATTGACTCCCAAGGAACCAGAGTTAAAATTCTCACAACCACAAGCACATAGCACACTCCACAGAGTCTCCTCATCAAAGAGAATGAATGGCTATTGTCCTTAGCACAGAACGAAAACAGGAGCGAGTGAATCAGAGCTCCGGGCATTCGTCACGGGCAGAACGCTGCTGGGGAGGAAGCAGCAGAAAGCTGCACCCCAGAAACACAGACAGCCCCTGCACCAGGGGCTCGGTGACTCAGTGCAGCACAAAGCCAGAAACCAGAACTTCGGCTCCAACTGCCAGCATGGCACTCGCTGCACATACACAGGCTCGAAGGCAATTAACTTGAAACTGCACAGGATTTAGCGCCGAAGCCAATTAAGGTTTTACTCATGAAAATTACTACTTCCCCATACTACTGAATCTACTAATGTTAGTCTTTTGGATAGGCACTTGTGTAATCGCATTTTTCCTGAGGTGTTCTCTCATCACTGCATCTCTTTTGAATGCTGTTTCGTAGGGGGGAACAACTCACAGGAGGGAGGGGGACGGCAGCTCTGGTCCCTGGGCGCAAGCACGGCTCTCCTGCGAGCAGAACTGCCAGGCTGTCACTGCAAGGGGTGCAGAAAGAGGCA
Source organism: Penelope pileata (assembly GCA_013396635.1). NCBI lineage: Eukaryota > Metazoa > Chordata > Aves > Galliformes > Cracidae > Penelope > Penelope pileata. Next base: position 825,872 of record WBMW01003825.1, read on the forward strand.
CTGAGATGATCTGGGGAGATAAGCACTTTGTTTAGCCTAGGAAATAACACAGAAGGAGAAATGGGCAAAAAGAAACACCAAATACGGGAACTACTAGATCAGAACGACCCAAAATTGTGTTACTGGCAATAGGGGAACTCACACTCTTTCCTGACACCAAACGACATTCTGAAGCAGTTGAACAGCCCCCCTCCCCCCACCAAATCCAAGCTAACTTTCAGATTAGCATCTCCACAGTCCCAGGAACACTGCTGGCAACACAGGAGATGGCAGTTCTTCCAGTTTCATGCACTGTGTTTTCTGGGGGAAAAAAAACCAGCTAACCAAACAAAAAACCCCACCCAAACCCGTTCCAGAAATATTATCCAGTGTGTTTTCTCAGTCCTGAGAAACAAGAAAGAGAAGCAGAACACGTCCTGTTGCTCTTTGGCACCCACTTCTCCCTGGCCGTCGAGGTACAACATAACGATGATGGCCGGGCGCGTTGTCAGAGCATCTCCCGGCGCAGCCCTGAGAGCTGCAGTGCTCCCCAGCAGCCTCCTGAAGGCAGCTGCCCTGTGCCCAGCGTTACAGCACAGTGCTGCTGGGAAACTGAAGGATAGGAAGCTCCATGTATACATTTATGGAACCATCATCAGACTACACCCACCTGAAATTGTAACTAGTTTTATCAGAGTGGTATCGTGATTTCATTACTTGCCATTCTTCTGCATACACAGTTGAAACCTCCACACCAAACCCAGTGCCAGACAACCAGGGGGTGAGTGTAACATTTCTGCAAGCTGAGGGGCAACTGGGCTCCAAAGCTACTGGAAATTTCAAGCAACATCAAAGAGATTCAGAGGTTTGCTGGATGGAACGCCCGCCTTTTAAAAAGCAAATCTCTGTTAAAAAGCATCAAGGTAACATGACACGGGAAAAGTTCTCTGCTCTTCACAGGCCACCCGTCAATTTGCAGTGGCCATCCTAAATACAGAGCAGACACTCCACAACAAAAGGACCCAAGATGGTGACTTCTGTTCACACCTCCCTCTCAGTGTAACCCTCATTTTGCTTCCTTCATTCAAATTATTCTCATTTAATGGGTGCTGTACACTAGACAAACTGGAACACATCAGAGCAGTGACCTACTCCCAAACCCATTTTTTGCTTATGTATTCAGTACACGTTGCAGCAGGCTCAGATTAAATCTTCACCAGCAGAGCTCTAACCCAGGCAGAAGGCCGGTCCGGCACTTCTGGGAGCAGACATCAGATTTTTCAGGGGTTATTAAAGACTGTGACACACCCAACCACACGGATACAAAGGAAAACTTAGGAACACAAGTCAGGCTTACTTCTACTTCCCCTACCTTTACCAGCATTACTTTGAAAAGTGCAGACACTTCTGCACGAATCCTGAAGCCCACTTAAACAACACAGTTCTAATTTTTACATTAACTTACAATTCCCCTCGGGATTAGGGAAATAATACTGGTAGGAGAAACACAGAACCTCTGGGCTTGGCGTGGCTGTCCGGGCAGCAGCAGGCTCAGCTCTCCCTGCGTGCTGGGCAGCTGGGAGCTGCTGCCAGCCCAGCACCGCGGGGCTTGGGAGACATCCTGCAGGTGCTGCGGGAGGGGACTCAGCTCCCCAGGAAACCTCCACATGCTGGAAACCTAAAATGGTGATCCTTTAGCAGTAATTTGACATTTTATGTAAATATATTTCACAAGTAACAAAATACAAACAAAAGCCAGTGACCGGATAGAAGCATTTTGAGTAAACAAAGCTGACTTTTCCAAGCAAATACATAAGAAACATCTACAGAACTCAGCAACAGCCTGATGCCATGGTGATGCACTCAAGTAGAAGGAGACAGCAGCTGTGGAGGAGAATCCCTCAGCAGAGCAGGGAACCCACTGCTGGAGCAGGGCAGCTCTCCTGTGCCCAAACACGAGAGGAGCTGGGATCTCACGGGGCACCCCCACCACTTACAGAGCCCTGCAGAAACTGCCCCTCACCACAATGGCATTTACCATCACATCAACCACATTCAAATTTTGGTGCAGTGGTTGACCAAAATTTGAAAATCTTAAATTTCACTGCATTAAAAGAAAAAAGAAGCACAGGAACTAAGGATACTCAAAATGTACTAAGAAGATGAAAAGCAGCATCCAGAAATTGCTCAGGGGAAGAAACATCTCTCAGCTGCAAATGCAGTTTTGTGGAAATTTAAACTGCTGAAATTTTTCATTTTCAAACATATCTGCATACTTGCATAAGAGTTTTGCTCCAGCATTGGAGACTGTAACTTTCTCAGAGCAGGGCACTGTGGTTACAGAGTGCAAAAGACTTCACAAATGTAATCTGGGCAGCCAGGGCATGTTTTTAAGCAGTATTCTGAACACTCAAGGACATGAAAGCTCATATAAACCAAGCCTAGCTATCTACAAAGTGATTTTGGTTGAAAACATTTCATTGGTTTAAACTTCAGAACTCTTTGGAGGTTTTACCCCCATACACACCAAAGATATTTGGGAAGGCCTTAAAACCATTAAGCACAGTCTATTTTCTTCCCTAGTTCTATACTGTACACATTTTCTGAATCCAGATAACAGACAGAGGACAATTCCTCACTAACCAGCCCATCTCCAAGATCTCCCTTGGTCAGGCACAATGCCAACACCAGGTTTGGAGCAGCACTACAAAGTGCTGCTTGGGTCTTCCTGCCTTTCACAGCTCCTCTGGATTCCCATGTCTCAAAGCCACCTACAAAAATACTACCGAGGTAAATCCTTCCAATATCCTCCAGTAATCCTCGGAGTTACTTCAGGCAACAGACTGCTCCGAAAATACCAGAGTCCCCTGGGAAACCAGAGATTACACGCTGCTGCACCGCATCTATACTCCTGCTGGTATTTCTTGCTCAGGAACAAAATGCTTTCCTGGAAAGGTTTTGTAGTAAACATCCAGACACTTAACCTCCCTAAAAATAACAAAACTCACCCTTGGAGCTCTCTTTTACTCCAAGGGCACCCTACAGGCAGAAGCACTCACATCAGAAATAGGGGAAGATAAACTCAGCCCCAGCAGAACTGGAACTCTGAGGAGCACAGCAGCAAGACGACAAAGCAGACTGAAACACATTAGCAGTTTTTGTGGAGTTAGTCTAAGTATTACACACCAGCCACCTACTAAATTCAGACATAATTCGCTCAGTTCACATTCAGTTTGTCACTTTGCTTTGATCACATAACTGAAAAAAAAAAAAAAACCGCTATTTTTAGTCCAAAATAATATTCAAATGTTATCTCCCTTTCATAGCATTTTCCAGATTCGAATGTACAAAGCGATGAACAAAAGTGAAAATGAAACATCTCTGCAGGGAATCACACAACCGTTTGGGGTGGGAAGGACCTTAAAGCCCAGCCAGTCCCATCCCCTTCCCCCCAGCTCAGGTTGCCCAAAGCCCATCCCAAAGCCCTTGGGCACCTCCAGGGATGGGGCAGCCACAGCTCTGGGCCCTGTGCCAGGGCCTCATCGCTCTCATACTGAAGAATTCCTGCCTAAATAATTCTCTGCCTGTCTCCTCCATAGGAGGTTCCAGCCCCCCGAGCATCCTCCTGGCCTCCTCTGGAGGCTTAATCCTCTCACTGCTTAATCACCCTTAATATTTTATTTGAAAACTACTTCTGCATAAGAAGTACAGCACAGCGAGGATGCAGCTATCTTAAGTCTTCTGCTACTTTTAAACATTATTGATCACTACTGCTTACTGCTTGGGGGACTTTTAAGTTAAGATTTTTCACGAGCAACAGAATTTTGAGTTACTGAAATACAAGAAGAGAAAATTACCTTCATCAATGTGTGATTAACCTCCATTAGCCGTGCCTAAAGTTACAAATTACACACTACAGTCAGACAGGAAAGTAAATTAAACACATTTCATTCACAGACATCAATTCCAAAAGTTTACAGCAACAAAGACGCAGAATGCAGAACTGTGCTGCTGCTTCCGCACCTTCAAATGGAGTTTCAATATTTGAAGTTTGTAAGTAATGTTTATAACTCATGCTACATTAGATATCAATTAAGAAAAAATAAATAAATAAAAATCAGCTCTGCTCAACTTCCTCCCAAACTAGGAAAAAAAAAAAAAGAAATAACAACAAACCACCCTGCAAAGTGTGATTCCGTCTACATCTGAGTGCTAATACACACTGAAGAACCACATAACTGTCCCTACTGCACAGCTGCCAGAGTACAAAAATGCCAAAAGCCTCTGGGTGAGAAACAGGAAGGAGCTTTGGCACTGATCTCCATCGAGCATTACTTCTCCCCAGATGCCAGCAGTTAAGAGACCGCCGAGACTTACACCAGAGATTCCAGGCTGTCCAGGCCAGGTTTTTCTGCAAAGCAGCAGATGAAGACTAACAGGATGCTACTCCAGGGATGGACCAAAGCGTGGCTGGAGAAGCTTCCCCAGCTCCAGGCCCATGGCACCGTGTCTGGAAAGCAGCACTGACACAGAAGACCTTTCCGTTAGGTTTCCCTCTCCGAGGCTGATGACAGGCACAAGCACTTCACACAGAGCAAAGCACGGGGTTAAGCAGTTTAAAATCCAACAGCACAAACACTGACTGTTTTCAGAGCCACGTTCAAGGCACATCTCTTCTGCAGGGACTCACACTTACTCGAGATACTCCAAGAGATGCTTCAGTGATTGCATTTGTGCAAATCAGAGCAAAGTTTTCAGACTAAATAGCTCTTGCTGACACTTCAGTACATGAAGGGGAAAAATTGACCTTTTTTTCTTCTTCAATTGTCACACTCTCTACAAATTTGAGATGTTTGGTCAAAAAGAGTTGTAACAAATCAGTACAGAGGTCACTCAAGTCCTCCTACAAAGGCATCTTAAGCGTTTCCTCCACCAGCTCATGCTCCCCACGCTGCCAGAGCAGAGAGGCAGGCTCCCACGGAGGGCTCCGTGCCATCCTCCGGTCCCTCCATTCAGCCCAGGTACTTACACAGTCCTAAATGTGGAGTTTAAAATTAAATGATGTGAATAATCACCCCATAATGTCTGAAGCAGATATGAGTAAGAAGTTAATTAATCGACATAAACTTTGTTTAGTAGCTGGTCTTTTCGTTCTCTGATGAACAACTTACTGTGAAGGTAAGACACAAGGATTGACACTAGTACAATTTTGGAAAACTCAATACAAAACACACACACAATCCAAAATCTTTTCACTCATTTTAGCTTTTGGTGAAGTCTGTCCCCTCTCTTCTGTCTCTCAACAGCCCTCACTTCTCATGCTCAGCTCAGCAGCCCCATGGGAAACCACAGCCATCACTGAACACCAGGAGCTCTGTGGAAGGCAAGTGCTGGACACGATCAGGAATGCGATGATGAAGCGCTTGCTGCAGGCTTCCTTCATGTTTTAGAAAGGCAATTTGCTCATCAATTCCTTTTAGGAAGAAAGCCACATAGATTCCAGAAATGTAATCATCTGTATTAAAACTTGCTTCGCACACAGGGACAAAGAAGTATGAATCACAACGTCCACTCTGCTGGGAATGAAGGAGGATAAATATCCACACATTGGTCCTCAATGAGGGAAAACAAGCGTCTCTTATGAAAAAGAAATACCAGAAAAGCACCCTCTCTTCTAACATAAGGCATCTTGTTTTCTCCTGCAGCAAGTGTGCAACGGGCAGCGCTACCCAGTGACAGACACTGTGCAGCATGAGCCCCTAAAATGGGGACATTATGCTCTGTCATGAGCAAGGTTAACAATTTTCAAATTTTTATATTAAAAAAAATTACAAATAACTTAGTACCTGGGGAAAGAGTACACAAATTACCTACCACTATTCAGGTAAGATGGAATTGAATCCATATTACTTATAAAGGGAGGAAAACAAAATAGGCTGAGGTAGCACAGCTGGCTGGCGATGTGCAGCCACAGCACGGCACAGAGCTTCCACGAGTTCGGAGCCTCCAGCATGAGGTGTGGACAACGAAGACACCACCACGTTTTCTCCACTGCTGATGTTTCCCAGATGCAGCACACACCTCCATTAGCCTCCTCATTTCTCTTTGAACTCCAACCAACAGCAAAGCAGTGCTGTGGATCGATGAGCTACTTCCCAGACACGGCAATGGCCTCCCTTTCCATTCCCAATTGCCAAGGTGGTTCCTCGTGGTTTCTGAGACCTGCATGGCAAACTCTGCGACGTGGAACGCTGCTGGTCATTGAGTATGTAGGGAACTCATGGCTTTCCCAGTCTCAAGCCCTCAGCACTAACCAGAAGGGTCTCTCTGAATTGTTCCAGCTGTTGCTCTGTATCGTGCCTCTCCACGTGCACCAGGCAGAAGGGGACACTTCCAAATACGTGACTCTTCCCTTCTGCCTTTGGTAGGCAGATAGCATGCATCGGAAGGTTGGGGTTTTATTTGTAAACTGTGAGCCACCTTGGCAGTAATTCTATAAATTTGGAAGACATAAATTGCGAGCATAATTAGGCTGTATTCTTTCCCTGCTCATTTTTCTGTGCAGTTCTGTGTTAATTAGTAGCATGAATTATTTGCTATGGCAATAGGGAAATCGATGCACAGGATGATTTCCCTGAACGTTCAAACAGAAGGCACTGGCTAGAAATGCAGCACCTGAAAAATTATTTGCAAAAGACAAACAAAAAATGTAAGCATCTCTGCCACTCCTAGGCCTGGACTATCGCATCGAGTGAAATACACAACACACACAGAGACACACACAAAATGCAACAAAGTCATACGAATGCTGTGACCATCACGAGGAGCTGTAAGAAACGTGAGCAACCGAACCTGGAGATGTCACAGCACGTGTGACAGTCACCTGATGACATTCAGACAATTGTCACAAGCAAGTTGTAGCAAGACACATTGTGCGCGTAGCATTTAACTACAGAATTCCAACAGCAGGGCATTAAGTCCTTCCATACAAATTATTTGCTTTCAAGAGGTTCAGTGGGTACAAATTGCTACAGCAAACAAACAAACAGTACAACGGAACGCCCCAAAGGTGTGCCTACAGTTTGCATGTACACGTTATTCAGTTTAAAATAAGCTTCAGCCTAGTGCTCCCAGAGTGGATCACTCTTTCGGTAACACTGCTTGTATCTCCTGAGACAAGCACTCTACAGCACAGAGTCCAAGAAATAACAGAAATATTTTCAAGTCCAGCACATGCAATGCTACGGTGCAATTTAGAGCAAATGCTGAACTAATGGCTACAGTCTACACTGAACAGAATCTATACTCAGGAGCACCAAACCTCAGCAAACTGCCGAGGGTGCACTCGATTCCATCATCAATGTCACAGATAAAGATGTTGAAGAGCACCAGTGTGCTCTGTGGCTGAGGCTTAGCCTGGCAAGGTGGCATGGTTTTGTCATGGACATAAAAAACATCGCTCTGGGAAGAACTGGAAGCACACAGCTACTGCCATGCAGCAGAAACACAGCGTGCAGCTTGAACCTCACCCACCCCTCCGCACCCACCTGGCCCCTGGGGAGGGGGCTGCGGCCCCCAGAGGGCAGCCACTGCCCTACTGGCAACGTGCAAGGCAAGCTCTGCGGGCATCTCTGGTGTCCTTGTACCCCAGCAAAAAGATCTGAAAAGATGACTTTTGTTAGGAGAATTGCAAATGGCATTACAGAGCCATGCAGAACTTTGACCTTACGTCCCCCACCTGCCTTGTATCAGAAATGGGGGAGGAGGGCATTAAGTAACAGAAGACTTATCAAAAAAAAGTTTCATGACAAGTGTGCTAAAAATCTAACTGAAGAAACTAAGATGAAGAAAAAGTCCATTTACCGTTGATTTCTAAAAGATATCTCAACATGTTATGACCCAAGACTCCCAGTGCTAAAACACCTCTACTCCAAGCTGCCCTTGTTTCCCAAAGACGAGCATCACCCACCTGGCAGCTGGGCCTTCTGCAGCCACTGTGCCCACGTGTCCGCATTAAGAAACCCCACACGCCTCCCTGACTTCATGGTGTTGAATAGTTTGCGTGGAAGAATGCTGGGACAGCCACTACCACGAGCAGGCACCACTCTTCCTAAGAGCCCCAAATCCAGACAGCTCCGACAGCTATTTTAAGATTACTTCATTTCTCTCCCACACACAAAGTGCCTGTGAAACAATTAGCAAGGCAAAGAAACTGAGACTAAGCTGGATCTGCTCAGATGATTGCATTCAATATCCAGAGGGTCAGAAGATTCTGTTATCTCACTTCAAGCAGGCCTAAATTCTCAAACACTGTGGCACTGCAGCCTGCCCAAATTATTCATGTAGATCCTAAGAATAAATTGCCATGGAGCTCTCGAGCCCTGTTCATCCAAACCCTGTCCATTTCCTATGCATTGCCAGGATACAGGATGGCCACCAGCAAGTCTCCTAACAGCACTGAAAACTCCCATTACAAAAGACCTGCAACAGCTACACTATAAAGAGTAAACGCATGGCCACTATTAGTAACAAGGGAGAACAGCTTTTCACACTTTACCTTGATGAAGGGAAACTGCATTCACATTTTCAACAACTGAAGCATTAAATTATTTGAAGAACATCTCAGAAAATCGAGTCTTTAACATTAGAAAGCACAGCCTGTCGTCTAGGACTGAGCACCACAGCCTCAGCCAGCCATCCCAGCACAGAAGCGGCATCCTTCCAAACCAGGTTGCTCAGGATGAATATTCTGTACAACTAACAGCCCCAGCTCACCCTCCTCCTCTTGCTCCTCTGCTGTTATTGAACACCCAACATCCCCCAGAGACCCAGGGCTTAGCTCTGAGGTGCCGCTGCCACCCGCCATGCATAAAGACACACACTTACCAACACTCGGCCATAGGAAGGATATTATGGCTGTCAGGGTGCCAGCACGCAGTTAGAGGACAGTGACAAAAGAAAACAGAGTAATTATGTGACAAAGAGAGGACTCGGGACACTCACAGAAATTCCTGCGTGCCTGTCAGCCTGCAATATCCTGCAGAAGGAACCCCAGCGCAAGCACAGAGCTCCACGCCAGCACTCTGTGCCGAGTGCCCCCCAGCCCACTCGAGCACACGTGTGGCACAGCCCCAGGGCCCAATGATGGGAGTGCAGGGAGTGCTGCGGGTGCCCTGGGAGCCGGGCCGCCCTGTGCTGAGGGCAGGGCCCAGCGGGGGCTGCGGGGATGGGGTGGCCTGGCCTCAGAGCACCTCACAAACGGCTTCACCTTGCTCACTGTAAAGCATTTTAAGACAAATACGTCATCATTTTGGCAGCTCTGCCTGGACAGGAAGCCAGACACTGAGCAAAAAGAATACCTAAGCACTGAGGACAATAAGCTTTGAACAAACCTGCAATCTGACTTCTTACGGGAGCCAGAGGGAGCCGGAGTGAAACACAGACACAGACCAAAGCCAGCACCTGAATCAGCACAGGTGAGCACACAGGAAAAGCAGAGGTTTCCCAACACGCATACAAAGGAACACCGCTGCTGAACGACGTATCTGATCTCATGCAGAAGTCAAAACCAGAAGGTGAAGCTGGTCCTGTTCTACACGTGCAGCTCCACTCCAGACATGCCCTACACTGCCTGAGAGCCCATCTGGAGCAGCCTACCTCACCCCCAGTGACTGCCCATCCACGCTCTGTGCCTATTCCGGTACTACTTCCCTTCCCCCAAGCAGCCCCGTGCTGTGTCGCTGGGCTCTCACTCCAGCACTGCTCCTCACCTCACACGGGCACCTGAGGTCCTGTCCCGAGCACCAGCCCAGGAGCTCCAGCAGCCCCAGGTCTGTACACGCATGCCCAGCTCCTGGCAGCACGCTGACATCCAGCAACACCGACATTCGGCCACCGGCCATGTGCTGCCCAAGCACTGCGCTCACTCATCGCCATTGGGCAGCGTCTCGCAAGAGGCTCCAGCTTTGGCAGCACTCAAACCACGCAGGACACAGAAAGCATCAGCAATGGTCTGCTGACACTTCGGGAAACTGAGACAGCACTGGAGACAAACAGTAACCAAAATGAAATGAAATGAAGTCTAAGGAGTACTATGAAGCAATAAGGAGTACAAAAGCCAGCCAACCACTCAATTGCAGAGCAAGAACGCCTGGGGAAAGAAGCAAAAATCCCATTTATGTCGCAATCTCCTTGGGAACCTTACTGCTTTCACACCACTGTGAAAATGAGTAGGAGAAAGAAGAAAAAAATAGTACAATTTCCATTTAAATAGCACCTGTTGGCAGAGATTAAACCCTGCAAGGTGTCCCATGAACATACCCTAGCAGGGACCTCAGCATCTCCGCCTTTCCCAACGACGAGGTATCAGCACTCTGTAGTTCACGTGGATTTAAAAATGCAGGACACACAGATGGAGGAAAACTCACCCAGAACCTAACGTACAGACACCACAAAGTGCTCTCAGATGTTCATCTGAACGCTGCACTGCGTCCTAGACCAAACACACCTTTCCATCTCAATTAAAACATATATACATTTCTAGGTTTAATTTGCACAGCAATCCCTGTATTTAAGTTACAAATATGCAGAATACCTAGACCATGTTGGTGGGTTTAAGATAACAAAATGTAGTAGGTTCTCTAATTAGAAAAAAAACATTTAGTTTTTATCACTAGAGTCAGAAAAAAGGACTCTACCATTGAATTGAAATACCCAAATGAAACGATACCTCATACCTTTCATGCTTAGGCCAACATTTTATTGATTATGTGCTTGGAAAACCAAACTCTTTTTAGAAAGGCATTCAGAAGTCAGATCAAAAAATAAAACTAAAAACTAACAGCTTAATCAAAGTGTTTATCAATTAGGTCGCACAACCAACAAGCCAAAATCCAAGTCAAATGGATCAATATGCCCTTGTCATACAGCACGAGCAGCTCTGCCTGCTATTGATGAGCTGATTTACCCACACAGTACAGGGTTAAGATACATACATTATCACGACTTGCAGGAGTAGAATTAAATGCTATTTTCATAAAGAAATCCATAAAAGAATGGCTTGACACCACTAACATCAAACCAGGAATCTTCAGTGACGATGCTGAAGGTGCACTTCTCTACGAGTCAACGTGACAGAGCAGCCAACGTCTGTCCAGGCGAGGGCCAGCAGCTTTCCTGGGACCAGGCCTGCACCAGGACAGAAGGATGCTGTCGGACACTGCTGGTGAGACCCTGCAGCAAAGGAGGACATTTCCTGAACTGCAAGGAGCTGGGTACAGCTGCCATGGAAATACAAAGTAATTTCAAGTGCCATCAAGGCTGGCATCCTGTTACTGCCACCTCCAGTTAAGGGAAAGGCCAACTTTAAATAAAGTCTTGATAGGAACAATCATGGCCAATTTACAGCCAAACACCACATGCAGGAGGGAAGGCGACCCGTGGGAGCACTGGACCGGGCTGCTCTCTGCTTTGCAGCCTGAATGCAAGAGAAGCAGGGCACAGGAGTACACCTGCCTGCCAGGCTGAAGGCAACAGCTGCCCCTGCAAAAACCGAGACTAGAGGGAGACTGCTTTCAACAAGTTCTAGCTCCATATCTAAAAAGCTTTGCTTGTAACAGCAACGGGAGGAACATTCTTTGGAGAGAGTGCTTGGGGATTCTTATGAAACTCCTTCCAGCAGGGCACCCTGCAGAGAAGTATTGCTGGATTATGGCAGGCTTTTCATCTTTTGATTTAGCTTTACGGTAGCTTTTTTTTTTTTTTTAATGCTCCATCTGCAAAAAAAAAGCATAAAAAAATAAAGAGAAAGATAACTAGTTGGAAAACTAACATCAGGGGTCTTGTAAGGCACTTAAGTATGATAAAGAGGATCTTTCTGATCTGCACCATCTGTAACTGCTTACAGCTGCAGCTGTTTAAAAAGTAGTCAAGTTCAGAGAAAATTAGAAAAAAAATACAGCTCTTCACTATTTAGCTTTAAAGTTTCCTTTTTTGAGACAAAAAGCTCTTTAAGCTACGTTCAACAAAAAAGCTGAATTAGATTCTACTCTTCATCTTCAAAACCATGCAGAGATGGCAACGTTCCCCAGGAGAGCTCCCAGCCACGGCGGCATCTCGGAGCAGCGCTCCGGTGAAGGGTGGGATCGGCCATCCCAAGAGTTCAGGGGTTGGGTTATCTTTCCTCCAGCAAACAACCACCAATCCGAGCTTCCAAAGAGGACTGGAATGACCTTGTGCCTCCAAACCTAGAAAGCCAGACACGCTCACCTCACCGCTCTGCGACACAGGGTGCAGAAACCCACGTCCTCCTGCTGTGTCTGCCTCCGGCTGTCTCACCAGCCTCACCTTTAGCTAACACTCACCTGGAAAATGGACTTCCCGTTGACTAAATAGGGTGAAGTCATGTTACACCTCTTTTATCTCCCCAAATGGGTCCGACACAGCTGCTGGTGAGATAAATCACAGCTGTAGCCCTGGAAGCAGTGAAACTGTACGGGTAAAAACAGCCCTTGGTACCACGGCTACCACTGAGCTTTGGTCGCACACGTCCAACCTGTCTGCGCTGGCAGCTGGTCGGGTTTATACGGGGAGAAAGTCCTACTGGCTAATCCTAACTACAATGATTATTCAGAGCTCACACTGAATTTCTACCCACCATAAAAGTCACCAAAGCAATCAACCAGGCTTTGAACGGGAGCCAGGCACCCAGCAGAACGCGGGCTGGCACAGTGCTCAGTGCCACGGACACCCCAACGACACCCAGCCGCCGCGCTCGCCTCCGTCCTGCCGAGCCCAGCACAGCCCAACCCTGAGCAGGGCTGCACGAGGAGCTCCTTCGTGCCGTGCTCGGGCCATTCCAGCACACAGCTGATGTGTGTGGCACTACTGAGAGGGGAGATGGCATACACAGCGAGCTCCCAAACTTTTGTGATTCAGGGGGACACTGGCAACCGTCTCTGTGACCTTCTTCCAAATCTTTGAAGTGATGTACAGAGTTAAGAAAATCGTTACAAACTTAGAGGAAGTTATCTTATGGGTAGTTATTAGATGAACAAATGGACTCTTTAATGATTCCTCTGTCCAAACACAGCAGAGCCCACAGGAACGACCAAGGACATTTGGGCTTTCCAAGACAACAAGGGGCAAGCAGCAAGGGCCTGACAGGGACAACAGCGGGCGACTGGGGCACGGCACATTTTTTTCTCCTAGCAGCTGGACTGAAGGCCAGTCTAGACACAAGCCCATTCCTTCAGGTGAGCCTGCCAGCTCCGACCTGAAGTTAGAGACTGTGTGTGAGCAGAGGGCAGAACCCATGGGGCTCCTGCGTCCCCCAGGCACCCCCCTGCAGAAACACAGCTGAGGTGCAAAAAGGGCAAAGGATCCCTTCCCAGCTCCGCAGCCGCCCTGCACAGGAAGCTGCCCTCTGGGGTAAAAGCCTTTGAGCCAGCTACAGAAAGTAAAGCAAGAACATCCCAACCAGACAGAGACACAGAACAGAGCACTGTTTTCAGACAGCAGAAGGAGAGAAGTGAGTCCCAACAGCAGCACCTTCCTTTCAGACCCTGCTGCCAGCATATCTAGAAGCTGTAAGACACTGTACCCTTCAGCTCCTACAGCCCTCACGTCAGGAGCAGGGCAGGCACCACAAGCACGCGGCTGTGCAGCCATCTCCTCACTGTGCTCTCTACCTGAGGGTGCCAGCGGCAACTATGTTAAAGAAATTCTGTCGCTCCATCCCAAAATCCTGACCCCAAAGTAAAGCATAGGGATATCCTCACTTAATATAGGTATGATTTTAGAATAGCTGTTACGGTGACATATTCAGAATGCTCTGTGCTGTACAGTTCCCAATAACACAACACCTTTCCAAGATGCCAGCAGACTGCTCCTACATCCACACCCCGCGTGCACCACGGCACTCAGTGCCACAGGCAGACACAGAGCCTCCCCGAGAGAATTTAGGACCTGAGGCTTAAACATGTCCCTAAAAAGAAATCCTCAGCAGAATGTGATGGTGAAGATGACAGCAGTCCCAGGAGGATCCCGTCACGGTGGTTCTGGTGGGCAGGAGGACACCTGAGGGCAGCTCCGCGGGGATGGCACCCGGCGAGCAGCGGTCGGGAGATGGGAGCGCTCCGAGCACACATGGAAGGGATGCAGGAGAGAGGACCACCAGTGTCAGCATTCTTGGGACAATTAAGGAGGGAGAAAGAGGATCGGGAAGAGCTGCAATGACACATACACTCCATTAAGCTTATTAAATCATCACCTCTCAAAGCCAGCTTGATTGCCCTGATCCAGTCGAGCTGGCACACCAGCCTGTGTTCCCCTCTGCCCCTACAACTGCCTGCATCACCCCCAACTTTGATCTTCATCAGTTACACCCCAGCAACACAGCAGCAAAAAGAAACTACACACAACGATTTCCTTTTTTAACCAATTTCTGCCTTGTTTCTTCCTGGAAACTTTCCTCAAATGTTGCAGATTCAATTGGACTGACTAATTTGCTTGAGTCAACTATTTGCTTTTAGAGCACACTGCAATGCTCACGGTTATCACAGGATGTCAAAGGGCAGCCAGGGCTGTAACACAGCTGGCACTTCACGAAAGACGATGACACATCACAGCACCAAAACAACAGCACGAAGTAGGTCAGACGCCTTAACAGAGCGGAGTTGATCCTCCTGCCCAAGTTTAGGAAATACAATCACTATATATTCTAAGTATGATACATTGTTTCAAAATACACTTTTTCCAGCATTGTTTTTCAGTTATAAACCATGGAGGACAGATTTCAGCACCTCAGTCTGGTATTTAAAGTGGTGGCACTGACCAGAACATCCCATCTCACAAGAAATCAACATCCTCGCTGATCTGTCCTGTCCGGCAGCTCCCCACAACCCCCCAGATTCCAACAGCAAAACCCCAACGTTCACAAAATAAGCAATTCCTTGGGATCACACCCTTCAATAAAAGAAAGGGATGCTCCCAGGCTTCATCTAACCTCACAAAAAAACCCAATCCCAAACCAAAGCTACAAGAAAGGCAGCGGATTTGGCAGACCCATCCACCTAGCAGCTCGCTTACCCACGGTGCAGGAAACCACGCTTGGGTCACGCTCTACGTGTGGGAATCCCAACTTCCCTCTCCAGAAAAGCAGCCCAAGTGCCCCCCAGCACACAGCCCCTTCAGCCTTTCCAGCCAGGCTTTTGTCAAGGCAGGATGTGGGAGGCAGGTCCCTGCCAATCCCAAATTGCTGTTTTAGCCATTAGGTCAGAAAGCCATGCCTGCTTCCTGGCGCAGCAAACATTTGCAGTGCTCCACACGCAGTGGAGCAGACGGGGAGAGGTGCACGGAGCTCAGGCTGTGTGCAATGCCTGCCTGGCGATGCGCGCTGCCCACACCGGGCAGGGACCGGCTGACACCCGGGCACGGCGCTGACCCCATCTCCCAGCCCCGTCCTGCAGCCGCCGGGGACAGCAGGGAACAGCCAGCTCCAAGGGGCTGAAGGCAGAACCGACACAAACCTCACCTACAGGGAGCAGCGCTCAGCGGCACCAAGGAAACGCTGCTTCGTGGGCTCCACTGCCAAACGCTTCTCGACGAATTACTGACACATTGCTGCGTGCACGGACACGGCAAGCTGCTTCCCTTTGCTATGCGTGTGTGAGTACCTTTGAGTAACTGCAAACCACAGCTAACCTCGGGCTGCTCGCTGTATTTGTCTTTCAGTCCAGAGCTGCAGACAGAGCCCTGCCTACATGACACACACCCGCAGCTATCGCAAACCATGGGGAGGATAGCAAACAGCAAAGTGAGACCGGTGCTGAAAGACAAACATATCAACCATAAATCCAATATTCTCACATTTACTGAGGTTTTTAGGTCACTGCTCTGCTGGCTGAGCCTCACACACTCTGACAATGGCATCCTTGTCCCCAGGAGCCTCTTCAGAACTGTCGGGACAGAACGTGGCCCGTGATTTCTGCTCCTGAAAGACACGAGACTAAAGGCCTGACGCCGTGTTGTACGCTGAGCTTCCAGGATTTTGGACAGACGCACAACTAAACTTCAGCTGTGTGCTTTGCAATTCTTCTGGAAAGTTCAACACTGTGAAAACTCAGGTGAAGGACTTGGTTTGCTGCTGCTGCAAGCTGCTCTCCCACGCATTCATCGGACCCTGTCATGGGGACTCACAAGCACCAGCCACAAGCCTGACATCCAGCACATCGCACACTGAAACACAACGAAAGCAAATCCCAGACCTCTGCACCCAGAAAGACTTTAACAACACTCGATCTGAATGCTCCCAGGAACAACGACGGCATTGTACGCGCTCCAGAAGCCGGCAGCTTTATGGGTTACTCTGACACATCGTTACGTTTAATTTCCCACACCCTCCGTGTTACGTAGAGAAGTTTCCAAATATACGTAGAGAAGTTTCCAAATATATCTCCATTTCAGTCACCAAACAGCTGGTGGCTAACGCGAGAGCTGCTCCGCTGGTCAAGGCACATCACGCTCCGCTGGGGAGCTCCGTTGGGGAGCTCCACTGGCTGGAGATCACTGACTCAGCACCACCGCTTCCCTCTGCCCCGCGCCAACCACCCCAGCCATCACCCGTCGGGCTGCCATCCACACTGCCCTTAGGGAACACTCTGGGAAGGGAAAAATGACCAATGTCCTGGTGGTGGCGTAGATCTCTCATACTCCACATATGAAGGAAGCTGTGAAAATCTTTTGTGCATTCAACGGAGGAAAAGAAAAAAAAAAAGGCAGCAACAAAGCAATCTCTATTGCCAGGCTGGGCAACAGCAGAAAGGGATGGGGCGTTGCACCAGGCCCCGAAAACACCAACCACCACAGCCCGAACACGAGCACGGCGCGGTGCTGCGGTGCTGCCCCAGCTGGAGCCGGCACAGAACCGTCACAGCGAGGCACTGGGAGCCGAGGGAGGAGCGGGTTCTACACAGCCATCACCAAGGTGCTGCCACTTCCCATTTCACCTGCTGTAACATTTCCAACAGTTGGGTGCCCAAAAATGAAATTCTCGCTGTTTGCCATTCTCCTGTCCATTCACAGACACAGCAGTGCTGGGAGAATAACTCTTCCCACATGCATCCCCCCTCTCTGCTGCTGCAGGAACTTCTGTCACTCCCCAGCCCCATTTCCTTGCTGGAACAACGACAGGAAGCCAAGGAAAATGGGTATTCCACAACCTCTTTCCCAATCCATTCAACCTGCAGAACATCAGCTCTCATTTGATACAGAAAACCAAGAGCAGCCACGGCTGCAGCGCGCACGTTCCTCTGTGCCTCACACATTCCACACTTGAGTAACAGCAGCACCACACGCAGCTCCCAGAACTCCCTGTTACTGCAGGGTTTTGGCAAACAAATGTCTTTATTCGCTACTGACAAGTATTTTATTCAAGTACCTTCTTTTTATATACATAAAAAAAAGAGAGAAAAAGACAGAAGTTAGAGCACATATCCTCTGAAAGAGCATTCCCACCCGTGGTTATCCCACATCTCACATTAAAATTAGTTTTTGCAGGGTGACAGTATTCATTTTCACCAGCAAAACTCTCGGTACTTCCTCCTGCCAGGGACAGCACACCTAGATCTGCAGTACTGGTTCAGTTGGTCTGTCTGAGAGATAAAAAGGAGCTCAGCAGAAGTGCAGACGGTTACAGGTGTGGGCACTGCGAGCAGCAGAGGCTGCAAGAAGGGACACGCAACACCAGCGACAGGAGGCAATTCCTGTCTTCACCGTTGGGAAAGGCACAGGGAAAAGCGTAGGTCCCTCCTCCTTACAATGTCTCAGTGTAAGAAAACACTTGCAATCCATTTCACTTGGTAAGTAAATTAAAAACACAAACACACCTTAGAATCTCAGATTTTTACGTACAAAACAACAATGAAATCAGAACTGGTTCTCATCTCCTTAAAACACCCTCACGGACGCAGACACCAACCACTGACACAGGGCTACTTCACGTGCCTGTAACAGCGGCACGCAGTAACCACAGCTTGAAACCATATTTTCACGAGGTATCTCTAAGACATCGGGGATGACTCCAATAGGAACACCAACCTCGTTACGAGGCTGCAGCGATCTTACAATGCCTGCTGGCAGCGACGCGCTACAGAGAGCCCCGTGTGCCCGGACACGAGGACAGCACTGCTGGGACAGAGCCCTGTCACTCACCCTCCAGAGGTGGAGGGACTTCTCCTGGTGTCCAGCACCCGGTGTCACACCCGTGGACAGTCACTGACAACACAAAAAGCACAGAAGGTCCGGGTCCAGCACAGGGACAGGAGGAAAGTGCCCACCTCGGGCTGCAGGCAGCGCTAACTGCTGGGCTCTGTGCAGCTCTCACAGCAGCACTGGTTTCCTTGGTTGACAACAGAATGCGCACATTTCTCCTGGAAGCACTAACGCAGCCCACTGCACGCAGGGCTGTGCTGCTGTAAT
Organism: Penelope pileata; assembly: GCA_013396635.1. Lineage (NCBI taxonomy): Eukaryota > Metazoa > Chordata > Aves > Galliformes > Cracidae > Penelope > Penelope pileata. Next base: position 844,328 of record WBMW01003825.1, read on the forward strand.
TACAAATAGGCAAATGTAAGGCTGTTTGCTGGAAGTGTAATTAAACACAGCCAGGAGCACAGGGGTTACAGGACAGCATTCCTCAGCACAACACCGCATTTCTGACCCCTCCAGCCCCCAACAGCGCTGATCACAGGTCGATCACAGCTCTACACGGGAAGCACAGAAACCTCAGAACTAAGAGGGCAGTCAGGGAACACAGACACAAAGTTATGGTGCCCTGAGCCACACGTCTGCTCTGCTCTGCGTGTGGCACAGCACCACGGCCCCTGCAATCCCCGTAACGCAGTGAGCATGGCTGCAGCCCCAGCTTCACCCTGCACACGGTGTAGGGAAGGGGAAACCCTCATCCCAGCAGAACACCGCGGGTATGGGCCCCCCACGCAGGTGTGGGCTCTGTGGGGTGACCGCGGTGCGGCCACGGCCATGGCACAGAGATCCCCGCGGGCTCCCAAGTTCTGCAAAGTGCAAAGAAAGGCACCCAGAGCTGTTCGGAGCAGAGCTGCTCCCTGCACACACAGTGCCTTCTCCACGTTCAGCACACGCCAAGGTCAAAGGCCGGAATTTAACTCCTTTTTTTTGTTGTTTTTCAAACGAGGATATCAGAACTCTTAAAAAACCGTAACAAACAGCTCCGGATGGCGCCGCGGGGTCAGAACGCGGAGAGCGCTGCGGCGCCCGGGGCAGCGGCCCCGCTGCAGCGGAGCGATGGGGCCGCTCCGGCGGCGATCCCCAACGCCAGGGCAGAGCTCCGGGCACAGACCGAGCCCCGTCCCCGCCATCCGCCCGGGCCCGGCCGCGCAGCGACGCGGGGAAGCGCCCTCGGCTCCCATCCGCCGCGCTCCGCAGCTCCCGCAGGAGCCGCTCTCTTCCCCCCGCTCCATTTCCTGTCGCCGAAGGGCCCATTGTCACCGGGGCAGACGCGCACCGCCGGCCCCCGACAGCGCCGCGGCCGCCCCAGAGCCCGGGGAGGGCCCGGGGAGGGCCGCGGGTGGGGGCGGGCAGAGCCCCGGGGGCGGCTGTCAGCGCGGCCCCCCCCGCCGCGCTCC
>WBMW01003825.1:845495-876241 GCA_013396635.1 Penelope pileata
AACACGCTCACGTGCCGCCGCCGCGCGCAGGCGCGGGGTAGAATAAAGGCGGAGGCGGAGGAAGCGGTGTGGTTGTCGGGCCCGGCCGCGCCATAGCCCTGTGGGCGGGCGGGCGGGTTTGCGGCGAGAGCAGCAGGGCGGGGAGCCGGGGCCTCCTGCAGCCGGGGGGAGGGCGGCTGGCAGAGCTCCCTGGGGGTGGGCCCCGTGCCGTTTAGGTTGCTCTGGAGGAGATGGAGATGTAGGGTTACGGTAAGGTAACTCTTAAATTTGAGCGTTACACTGATCGTCACAGTGCGTTTGTGGAGATTCGTGTAGCTTTGATTTTCTTATAAAGCAAAAAAAAAAAAACCACTTGGGGGGGGTTGCTTTTTAAAAGGACGTGGTTTTGCAAGGAATCTTCCAAAAATGGATGGACACGAGGGCGTTCTCATTGCTTGTATAGGTCCGTCCTCTGAAGCAGCCCCTGGAGCTCACCCGGGCTTATTTTGTTATCGGTGGGTGGAGCAGGACTTCGTTTTGCCCACCTTGTTCGTTCTCTTAAATGGGGATGGGCAGTGCCTGAGGCTGCTGCGGGGTCAGGAGCCGGGCTGGCAGCTCGGCAGCTGTGGGGCTCTGCAGGAGGGCGGTGCCAGCGCAGTGCCCGGGGGGTGCCGGGAGCCTGCTGTCACCTCAGCGGCCATCCCGTACGGAGCTGCTGGAGCTGGAAGGCTTTTCCCCCCTGCATGCATTGAGAACGTGGTTAAAAGCTGCACTGGAGATGAAAGGAAGTCATCTTCTCTCCCTTCTGCTTTTGTTGGGGTCCCACAGGCAAGCGCAGCTCTGGGATGTTGTCACGCACCTGTGCTTACCGCAGCCCTTGGGCCTCGTGGGCAGGAATCACTTCAGAGCTCCCGGGGTAACGAACACCTGCAAAGATCTGCTTGAGAGCTGGATTGATGCAGCTTTGGGGTGGGAATGCTCAAAGCACGGTAACAGCCTGGCTCACGGGGTTCCTGCTGGGTGTACGGGAAGGATTAGGCAGGAACCCTGATGCCTCCTCTGCCCCAGCTCAGGCTGCACAGGTTTCTCCTGTTGGACCATCTCTCTCTGTGCCCCCACAACGTGCCTGCCAGGCTCGTGCCCATCTCAGCAGGTGTTCAAGGCTGAGTGTATGTAATGCAAGGAGAGAGGAGTGAGCCCTTCAAAACCTTGAGCTATAGTTGGTCACTTCTGGTGGAAATTAGTTTCTTCTTCCATCTCAAATTAAAAGAAAAAAAAAAAGCCCAGACTGGTGGTAGGATTTGCAACAATGGAGAAATCTCCTTCCTTCTTCCTTCCTCATCCCAGCAATGAAATATTTAGTAACAACTAGAAAACTGACAAATAATTTGAAATCTTCACTCTGCTATGATGCAATCCCAGTGTCTGGGGTGTGTGCTTATGCTGCCCCTTCTCAGTGATTGCAATGTAATAAATGCAAGAGAAAAAAACTTCTACTGTCTCTGGGATCAATGCAGGGAAAGATAAATGAGCATTTCAACCTTGTCTTGATACTCAAGATCCTTTCTTTATTATTTTTTTTTCCTGAGACATTGTAAAACAGACATTGGTAGCTACAAGTCAACAATATTCCTGCTTTGTGTCCCTATTGAACCAGCTTCCAATTTCCATCTTGCAAAATTTACAGCACATTAATTTGACACAAGTGATTTTTAGCTGATGAGCTATTAAAGTATAATTTTTTTCCAGCATCTCAGGCTTTGTGCATTAACCACTAAGTGATTTTGCAAGCTTGTTCTATCGTTATGTTACAGTGCTTGGATGAATTCACAGGAGAAATGTATTCCTCCTTGCAGCCCCAGCATCTGTGCTTACTCCAAAGGGGAGCACAGCTTGCATTCCCCAGATATTTTTCTCAGCATCTCTTTTGTAATGTGCTTTCTTTGGACCGACGAGGGAGCTTTACTCTGAATTTCAGTGAGAATTTACTCTGACATTACAAAGTCCTTCTAAAATAGCTGTTCTGCCTGGTGCCTTTGATACAGACCGATGCACTGCCTAGCCCTGTCAAAGGATTTCAAGACTAGCAGCAAACAAAAATACTGTATTTTCTTTTATGTAGCTCTCAGAGCACAGACAGGCAAGTGTGGTGGAGAACCAGATCAAAGCACTGGCTGCAGAGAGACCTCACCTCCAAAGAGCTTAAATGGCATTAGATTACGTTCATCTGACTCTGTCTTTATGCCTTTACAACAAAGGTGGAAAGAGAGCCAGGAGAGATTCATGGAGATTCACTTCACCTTTCAGGAAAGGACATGACAGGCAGAGCTGCCAACCCTGTGTGGTTTGGGGAGGAACAAACGGCATGGAAATGAGTAAAAAGGGAACGCAAAAACGAAGAGGCTGCGTTGGCAGCACAGCTCAGAGCTCTGCTAGGCTAGTTTGCTTGGAAGATCCTTGTGGGATTCCCCTTGATAAAAAGTAACTGCAACCTGCACTGACCAGTGTGCATGATAGGATTCTCTTCACTACCACCTAGTGGGAAACTCCATTAACTGAACACAGCTGTTCCTGTTCTGGAACTCGTCCTAGCCCTGATGATAAAAACAGGGTGTGAGTGAAGGGGGAATGGACAGATGAATGAGAAGGACATGGTCTTGTTTCTCCATACTGGAACAGGAACGTAGAGAGAGAGAGCCTATAATGTAAAGCCATTACCTCCTGTGGCATTATCACACATTGCCTTCCAGCTCTGCAGCCACTGTTACATCTTAGCCTCAGCATCACTGAGACTCCCAGAGCTTAACAAACACAGTGTTTGGTGATAAAGAGCAAAACATTCATTCCTGTGAATGCAACTACACCCTGCAAACAGTGGTAGGGAGAAACTTTTGAAGGTGCTCCTTTGTCTCAGTCAGAAGATAGCCCTGCCCTCTTCTTGTTTCTGAAAATTGTGGTTGTTCTCATTCTGATTGTACCACTAATTATGATTGAAAGTAGGGAAGGAGGAGAAAGAAAAACCCACACAACAAAAACCACCTTTCCTTCTTTGTAAAATAACATTTTCAATTATATTATTACCCACATTTACAACAAAGACTACTCAATTAAAGCATAAAATGTGTATATATTGGGAACATAAAACCATGTATTCAAGTGAGTCCTTTCCCACTGAGACGTTCAGGGTTTGCACAAATAACTGAAATCCAACCCTATGAAAACAACACAAATGACAATTATCTTGGATTTGTCACAGTCGTGTGTGCCACTTGGGACCAATCTCCCAGGGCACAAATAATAATCAGTTTTGTCATTTGCATAGCCTTCTTTTTCCCCCAACAGGGAAATAGGGGGTGAACATTGTAATTATACCTCTCAGATTTCACAGAGGTGACGTTAATGTCGTTCAGGCCAATAAAGCATTTAGCAATCACAGCAGGAAGAACAGTAAAATGGCAAAGAATTAAGAGAACCACTGCTCTGTTTCTTCTGCCAATGGCAATTTTACCACCATACTTCATGGAACTATACAAGCTCCCTCTGCTAGCACTTCCATCATAGGAAGGTTTGGATTTCTTTCTTTCCCTGTGTGATTTCTTTCTTTCCCTCCTTGAGGCCACGTTCAGCTGGCTTTATCTTGGCAAATTACTGTATTTTTCATCATGAACACTTAATGATGGATATAATTAAATAAATTAAAACAAAGGTAGCAGTTGTATTGATAGAAGAATTTCAGTCTCTTATCTGCTTTCCATTCTGTTCCCAGGACTCTGCTATCTATTTCTTTGGCTTTGCCCTAGTGTAAGAAGGGGCATACAGACAAATAAGTCTAAAGTAATACCATTCCTGATGTATACTCACTTATACTTTCATGCAGTAGTTCTCAGTATTAAATCATCCGCAGTTCAACACTTTATTACATGTAGCAGAGAAAAGATTACACTGGAACAGTTAATGGAGGAAGACTGGAGGAACCAGGGACATCCTTGTCTAAAAAGGCAGGGAGTGCCTCCCCTGGAAGGATACTGGAGAGTGCCAGGAACCCGGTGCTATGAGACAGCTGTCAGACAGTGTTAATAGGCTGTCTATACTTCAGGAGAAATGAAGAAAATCATAACTGAAAAATGTATAGAAGTTGTAATAAAGTGTACATAGAAAAGTACACAGTATTCAAACATGTTTGAATGATCTTTTAGTAAAGATTTGCCATTAAAATGGAATAGAAATCAAACTTCTTGTGATGACTAATTGATATATTTCTCCAATGTGCATCCAAACTGATTTGTAAATAAAACATTATTCATGATCCTGCAGCTACTCTGGCCAGTTTTGTGTTGTAAAGCTGCTCATGTCTTATCACTGAAGCACTGAATTTAAGGGGTTAACCACCACATTAATTACATCTAAGGAAAAACAAGAAATTTTGCAGCAACAAATTCAAAAACACATTGCACACAAGAGAAGAACAAGCGATATCCGTGTTTAAGCTTCAAAAGTTTGCCATCACAATCACCCAGATCACGTTAGTCTGAGTAATTGAAGAATCAAGTCATGGCCCAGCAAATTGTTGCAATTTAGGAAATCAACAAACATGAAGCACTGGTAATAAATGAAAATGAGTATAGCAAAACAAAAGTTCCTTTTCTTCCAAATATTATTATCAGGGCAAAATCTGTGAGGTACAACTTAGTTACAAGAGTGTGTTGTTTGGGTTATGGCACTCCGCTGTTTAGTTCCTGCTCTACGACCAGAACTATGATCTAGCCAGGTAAAGCTTTGCAGCTCCCACCCTTGACCTCTGCTATCCTTATTACCTCACAATAGCATATTGTGGAAATGGTAATAACCTGAGAAATACAACGCTGCAATCTGTTGTGTCAGTGCATAAAACAGGAGTGCTGGGTAATTCACGGCAGCAGTCTCCTTCCTTTTTCCCCAAGTGTTCCCTCTGATTGCAAGCAGTTTGTAACGTTCAAGAGACACTGAAAAGGTCCCTAGTTTTCCTGCACTGAAGAATCTGAAATACTTAATGGAGTCTCTAGCCACTACTAGCATGGTCTAGCAGATTACTCTGAATACAAAGGTGATGATGTGGAAGTTTAAAGAAAGTTTCTTTCTTGTTTTGTTCATTGTTTGGGTGCCTATGGTTTAAAATGGACAGCTCTAATATACCAAGAGCAAAAGCCCTTTAGATGAAAGTGACAGAATATTTACCTCCTTCCCAGTATTTGAAAGGTTTCCATATGCAGCTCAGGATTCTCCACGTGGCATCCAGTTGTAGCATTCAGTGGGGTCCTAACACACAAACAGAAGTTCATTTTTGTTTTTATAGTCTTCAAATTTCACTGGTTTCAAGACAGGCTGTTCTAAAAACCTCTACAGCTGAAGGTCTCCAGGGCAAGCAGAAGCAAAGCAGAAAGCTTCTGGGTGCGTAAGGAATCCTTGAAACCACATGATATAGACAGATCATTGGTTGCTATGTTTTCTTCTCTTGACAGTTTCCCTTGACAGACTGCTGTTTGGTGTGAACTCAGGGTTGTGTGACCCCCACCCAACCCCCAAGCACGCAACCAATGTGTATACTTACAGAACATAGATTGGGCCATCTTTTTAATAGAACAATAATAGCACATCTTAGTTTAGGGAAAAGAAATCATACCACAGAAAGACAGAAATAAGTAACGTAGTATGACAGAACCTTCGTTGTCATACACTGCAGGAGGCCCACAATCTGTTATCCTCATCCGCAAAATCCTTGAATTACAGGGATGCATCATGACTAAACTATGTATTGTGGTTGGATACTGTAATTACAGTGTACAATTACTCTTATTGGCCAATATTGTTGTCATGTCTACCAGCATAGCCCCCCATGATGAGCAAAATCGTGGTCAGGAGTAAAATGCATAGAAATTGTATCAAAACGTTGATAGGACAATCCCAAATCTCACTGCTCCCTAAATGCTGTTTTTTGTATTACAATAAAAAAAAAAATCTTTAGAAACTAAAAATGTCTTTATAAGTGTTCACACAAAAGTTTCTTACATTGCTTTTATATGGACTCCAAATTGCTGCTACTTTTTAGCCCACACACTCTTCTGCGGCCACCCGAGCTGCAGCACAGGGAACCGGTGGTACCCTGGATCCAGACACCACCTGAAACAAAAGCTAACAGTTAGCAACAGTCCTGGCTGAAAAGGTCAGCCCAGCAGTTAGCTGTGCCCAGAGGGAGGAGGGGATCCAAACTGAGAAAAGCTCCCTCCTTCAGCTACTGACTTAACATCTTGTCACAGGCACCTCGAGAGCATGGCTAATGCTCCCCACAAAGGAAAAACAGAGGCAAGGTCTCTCTGCAGCACTGTTTTGGGACGCTAGTCACTTCTGGGACACTCCTGCTAGGCTCCCCTTAGCCTGGGCTTGATGGAAGCAATATAAAACAAGACAAATTGCTGCCCATAGGAAACTTCCACTAAAACAATAGTTAAGTCCCTCTCCTACTGATTACATAAGAAAGAATAATCTACACAAGATGCTCCTGCACCATTAAGTCCGCATCAAGTTACTTCCTAACTTAACCACTCAAAATGGATAAAGTCATTCATATATTTTCAGACCAAAAAAATACCACACAGTCATCAAAGACTCCCTGAGAACTGCACTAAATGATTCCAGCCAAGCTCCAGAGCATGCTTGCAGAAGTCAAGCAACAGGTGGGAGCAGAACATTAGAGCAGGGTTGGTATCAAGAGGCAGGCGATAATTGGGAACCACAGCCTGCCCAGAGCACTTCTCAGAAGCAGGGCAACTGCAGATAGGGACTTTCAGCATGTACCAACACCTGGGGCTATTCCTGATCATGTGCCTGAATCACAAGCTCAACAGGGCAAGCCCTGTAATCTCCTGAATTATGTGGGCACACTGCTCTGTCTCATCAATTCAGCATAAACATAGCAAGTTATAATGGTGCTGTGGTGTTTGCATATTAAGACACCCAGCAAGCCAAAGGCAGAAGTGAAAAAATCATCTAACACTCAGTGCTCTGCCACAGAAGCCAGCTGGAGCTCCAGAAGGTCCTATGAGTCTTGGGAACATTCGTATCGACACCGTGGTCACTCTTCTCCACTACAGTGTTGCACAAAGGCCAGTGAAGCTGCCAAAGCGGATTTTTTTCAGACCAAAGCAGCTTTCTGCCAGCCCAAAGCCCTCGGCAGGGGCTGATTGTGGTTCAGCCTCACCATGGCCAGAGCTCTGAGTAGGTCCCGCACCTTCCAACAGCTGCAAACGCACCTCTTCCTTTTGGGCTCTCCACCTCTTCCTTCTCTAAAACTGATGGGGCCAAAAGTTAAGCCATACTTTTCCACTCTCACTCTCCTAGCTTTATTTCCATAGCTTACTTCTCCGTGCTGGCAGACCTTCCATCCCTTCTTTTCCCTCTCCTTCTCCCTTCTGCTTCCCTCCCTTTCCCCCTCCCCCTGCTTTCTCTCTGCACTTTGTGAACTGCTGCTGCAGTGCTGAAGTCCAAAGTTCAGTAACTTGCTAAGCACACAGATAAAAATGAACCTCTGAGAATTTACATTTCTCCAATGTAAACAGATAGCCAAGGGTCCCTTTATCAGCACTGGCTCAGGACAGTCGTGGGGGGTCTGAAGTGGCTCAATTTTGTATTTTGTTTTTTTTGGGGGGGGCGTAAAGGCGGGAGGTTCCGCCGTGCCCGCTGCTGACAGTCGGGCGCGTTACCTCAGGAACATGGTGTAGGGACGCTGGAAGCAGGATAGCCTGGAATTCAGATCCAAGAGACACCAGCCTGAAGACCATGGTCTCGAAGCTGAGCCATCTTCAAATGGAGCTGCTGGGAGCGCTGCTGGAGTCGGGGCTGACCAAGGAGACCCTGATCAAGGCGCTGAGCGAAGTGGAACCCTACATGCTCCAGAGTGAAAGTCAGCACGCGATCACTGCCCTGCAGACAGAGAAAGGGGAGCCCTGTCCCGAAATCCCCAATCTACCCAATGGAATGGGGGAAACCAGGTTATCGGAAGATGAAACCTCTGATGACGGGGAGGAATTTACCCCTCCAATAATGAAGGAGCTGGAAAACTTGAGTCCCGAGGAGGCTGCTCACCAGAAGGCTGTGGTGGAAAGACTATTACAGTAAGGAACGATTTGCTGCTCTCCTTTGCTGCTCTTTCTTGCGTTCTCCCGGTAAATCTCTTCTCCTTTCCCCTCCTGCTCAGTGTCCCCAGTATTCACAACTGATCTGGCTGCTTCCATCCACGCCCAGACTAGCAGTCTCCCCTCCAAACACTCCCCAAATTCTTACAGATGCTCAAACTTTTTCTTTTAATCTCACTTAAAATGCATAAAGGGAGCCACGGAGCCCGATAATGAGTTTGAAATGCTTCTATCATCAGGCTTGAGCACAGCCCGAGGCCTGTGTAACTTGCATCTCTGACTAAAGGTTAGTTTTTGTGATGTACATTTTTATAGGATTCACTATTTCAGTCATCAAGGGAAGAAAAAATAATATCTGGTCACTCTTAATTGGTATCGCATAAGCCTGTGAATTTACAGCAAAGCAAAGTTGTAATGTTTTCCTGCTATTTTTAAGGAGATAAATAGTTTTAATTTTACTACTTTTTGCTATAGAGTATTGATGGTCAAAGACAAACCAAGGGAACTTGTCAGGAAAACTGCCATCACAGGAACAACTTCAGTGGAGATTTTTCTTGTAGAAAGAACAAAATCAAATACAGAGGTTAAAACCTAGGTAGAACACACTGTGCTTCTACCATCCACTGCCTGTCACAACTATAAAGTCACACACAGCAGCAGTTACAGGTTTTACTGCCACACAGCTTTGCCTTCGCATACAAGCATTTTTTAATCAAAAGACAGGCAGAGCTCCCTGAACCAATAAGCCTTGTGACAGACTCAAACATTCCGTGGGATTACTATTTGGGATTCTTCATGGGACACTGTTCCTGTGGGCAAGCCAAAAGCCCAAGCAAGGGTCAGGCCCAAACAAGCTCTCTAGCACACCAGAAGCAGAATCTCGCCCATCTGATTTGGGGGTAGATATCCTGAAATCATAAGCTGACAGAAGACACAAGGTGCAGGAATGACCTGCACCTAAAATCTTCACTAATTCTAAAACCCAGTTAGAGAATTTCGCAGGCTTTCTAGTCACTCTTCCTCATGCGCAAACAAAATTAGTATAAAAAGTAACAAAAAGAAGCAAATATCAAATCCCACCACAAAGGCCAGTGCTAAAAAAGCAGCACGCCAAGAGTTAGCGTTTGCTGTAAGTAAAGAGATGGAAGCTCCCTGGCAGACTGGGAGCTGAGGACTCTGCAGTACCCAACAGCAGTAAATTCACTGGATAAGCTCTTACCTGGGTGGGGAGAGCATTCCCAATAATTGTCTTCTTTTTGGACCAGTCTCTCTCTCTTTCTTCTCCCCTTCCAGCTCTGTTACATCTTTTAGTCTCCTTTGTTCCCCTTACTTTTTTCTCCTCTATTCTTTTTACCTGCTCCCTCTTCTCTCCTCAGTTTTGTCTCTGCTGCTAGTCCCCCCATTTTCATGTCTTCCTGGCTAATTTTCCTCTCCCTTCCACACTCATTTCCTTCCCCTCATCCTCGTCTCCTTCTCGTCTCCCTGAGTCTGCGTACAGGTCTTGGGGTAGTTTGAGACCAGTGGCACCGGGCGGGCCCTGGCTAGTTACTAATTATCCAATGGCTTTATTATTTCTCTTTTGTCTTATAAATTTATAGATGAAAAGCCCCTGATAAGCTTTTTGATCATTAACTCCTGATCAGGTATCTCTCCACAATGGAGGCCATGGAAGTCAAAGAGGAGCACCTGGCTTTGTCCCATTCCCTCCTATGAATGGGTGAAGCAGGACTTAAGTGCCATCTGCTGTGATCTGAGAACAGACCCACAGGTGGAGGGAATTCCTTCCTGTCACCCTCACTTCAGCATGATTTCTGGTTTCTGACACTCCCTGCCTTCCTAGGAGCTTTCTCCCAGTCTTTCCTGTGCTCCTCACCAGGCTCAGCACAACACTTCCCTCTCTTACAAACCTGTGACCATAATGCTTTCTGACCACCAGCCTCGCACCTCTGCAGACAGTCAACTGAGCAGCATTCCTGTTTTACAGAAAGGGCTTCTGTGACTTACATAAAACCCTGAGAGATTAGAGAGAGGACTAGGCAAGAACCAGGATCTCCTAAGTCTTGCACTGGGTTCTAATTGCAAAGGTTTGTTCTGAACCTCAGAGCTTTCTTTCATCAGTCCCCAGTACCACAGGATAGAGCAATTCAGATCTGCTGTTCAGGTCAGGATGAAGGGCACCAAAAGTCCCAGTTTCAGCCAAAAAGATAGAACTGCACTTATGGAGGAACATAATAGATCAAAAATATTCATGGTAAAGTGAAGATAGTAAGAAGTCTGTATTGTCAAGTTTCAAATTTATGATCAAAGATGTACAACTAAAGCAATTTTATGTCTAGGAATCTATTCAAAGCATCTGAACCAACATCAGAGTTTGATAATACCTAAGCAGTTGTTACCTACTAGTAAACTTTGTGTTTGTTTTTAAGAACAAACCTTTCCATTAATAGACACCAACAGGTAACGTCCTTAAAATAATACTGTAACTACAGACAGGGCAGAAGAGTCTATAATAGAAATTAGTCTGTAATAGGAACTAATCCCAGCAAGAAATAAAAGGAAGGCAAGAAGTCTCCAAGCCCAGGTATTCCCAGTAAAACTTCAATGCTTGCAAAGCTATTTATTTCAGCATCTACACAAGAATTTCAAGTCCAGAAACCAAATGGAGGCTCTTTTGCCTTTAGACAGGAGTTTCTCTGGGCTAACAATTCCTGGTCTAATACTGTAGATCACATTTTAACAGAGAGATTGACTTGTGGGCACCTATCAGCTATAGAAGTCTTTGTGGTAACTGCAGAAATTGCTCATTAAGTAGTACCACAAAGAGTCCATTGCTAGGCTTTCCAAGAAATGCAAAGGAAAAGTGACAGCTCCAAGAGACCAATATGTCCTCATAGGACCACTGAAGTTGGAAGTGCAGTTTCAGAAGCACTGAACAAAGCTGAGTAAAACAGGAGTTAGACAAGAGACATCCACACCACTGGGTGATCCTATGGGCATTTCTTACATTTTGTCCCCGCAGAAACCAGCTGATAAAGGCAGTTCAGACAAAGGCTTCTCTAGCGAGGAATTAACATTGTTTCATTTCACCCCTAAATCTGTCTCATTGATCTTCCATAAATTTTCAATTTGAGTAACAACACTTTCTAGATCACTCTACACAGAGGAAGAACTGCCCGATAATACATGCAGCAGAGAAGGCAAAAGAGAGGCTGCCTTGGGAGAAGGGACAGATGTGCATGTACAGCAAATGGAGAGAGGTATAGCAGCAATTCACCTGTAGGGCAAGGGGTAAAACTCCATTAGGAAAGAGAGAAATTGAGATAAGCAACAGATTTCCCCTGGAGGCAGGGTTAAAAGCATGTTTTCCGTGAGGAAAAAAAGAAAACAAAGATGTGATGATAAAGGGTCAATCTCTTCCCCATGAAACTGAATAACTCTTAGAACAACTCTAGCTGGAGAATCTGGAGATGAAGCTGCCACACCCCTTTCATTCCCACGTATAAACCAAGATGAGGCAAACCAGGCCAAGTTCAATGGAAAGGAACCCTGCCGGGACGCTCTTACCTTCCCTGCTCTCTGCCTAGCCCGGCTCCAGGCAGTGCACTGACATCAGTGAGGGTTGTCTGGCAGGCTCCAGAGGAAAGGGCCAGAGGATGGTCCTGAGAACTTCACAGCTCTGAACCTCTGCTTAAGTGAGCTCTGGTCCAAAGCAGCAATTCAGAACCTGCCTCACGGAAATGAAGGATTCTCTTGCCTGAGAATCTGAGAAGAAGAAAGAAGGAAAGGAGAAACAGGAAAAAAAAATAAGGAAGAAGAGGGGAAAGAAAGGAAGAAAGGAAAAAGAGAAAAGTCTGGAAGAGTGAAGGAGGGAGAAGGTCCCCGAATGTTACATCTCCAACTCTCTGGAATGGGTTTTCTTTAATGCTAACAACTTGATATTTGCTTTCCATTTAAATTTGAGATGTTGCTATAAATTATCAACCAGCCTCTTGTTCCCTTTGAGTTTATAACTAACTACCTGGGTTACTTATTGTTCAGGTAACAAAAGGGAGGTGAAAACGCCCTTAAAACTGACCTCAGAAATAAGAAAATGGGAAGCTGGAATGGGGAGAAGACCCAGGCCCCTGTGGTTGGATGAGTCAGGGAGAGGGGCTATGCTCAGAGGGCTAGAAGCTGAATGCAGGACAGCATGACGTGGGAAGTAAAAACTATGCAAGAAGAATTTCCAGGAAGAACATAATACCTTGGAGAACAAGAGAGGAATGGGGAGATGGCTTGTATCTGGGGAGAAGGCAGATAAAAAGCAGAGAAGAGGCTTGCAGGTAGAAAAGAGCTTGAGAGCAAAGCAAGCTCTAACAATGCAGAAGTGAGATTTCAGTGCACCTACAACCAGGAAAACTGAGAGCCAGTGATAGCCTTACCACTAGTGAAGGAATGAAGGGTTCACCTGATGATGTCTTTGACGATGATGAGGACTCTGCAGGTGGAACTAGGTATTTGGGCAATGGCTCATGCAAGGGTTCAGCTGACCAACTGCCATCTCTTGTTCTGTGATGTAGCCTAGGGCCAAAAGAAATTGCTGCATTGATATTACAGCCCGTGTTTTGATGGTGTACAGAGCAGCTTGGATTACATGCAACTGTCCTAAGAAATCAGACTGTGCTAAGATTCCCCTGCAATGTTTTAACTCACAGAACTCTGTCTGCTTTGTCTCAAAACAAAACAAACAGAAAAAAGAAAGCACAGTGCTTTGAACTACTGCAAAAAAAAGAGTCTCTTCGTGCTTGATTCCTACCACAAGGAAGTGAGGATTTTGACAGGGGAGACAGAAGTGACTCAGATCAGGCCGCAGGAAGGAAATCAATATGTAACAGTGGTTTCCATCAGTAATGACACAGTCCTTCATTTCCCCATCTGAGCCAGAGCTCAAATCTAAGAGATTCCAAGTCTGAGCCTTTTCTCTTTCGCACAGGGACTTGCGTAACATATGCAAGGTCCATGTGCTGACTACACTGTCACAAATACAGAGGGAGGAAAGACACTGAGGAAGGAAAAGCTTTTGTAAGTTCAGTCCAATGTGAGGCTTCTGAAAGACAAAGATGGTTAAGGGAAGAAGCTAGGAAAGAAAAGCCTCTATAGCAAGTGTACCATCATAAAAGAAAAGTAAATGGTCCTATTTTAAGAGAATCGATTCTTCAGAGAGCTGTAACTAACCCTGCTTCTGCCATACTTAACTGCAGTGGAGCTTGCTCCTTGGACTATCCAGCCACTGTGAAAGAGGCTGTGAGGGGAACAGAGATAAGGGTGTTTGCAGTGAGAGAACAGGTGTGGACTTTGTCCTCTTTATCACTTTGCAGCCTCTGCAACCTACTGAATCAACAAAGCCATGAACAGTACAGCTCTTGCCTGTTGCTCAGATCCATGTGTTCTTGCAACACATTATCCATGATCCTAGGTACGTTTTTTTCACCCGTTGCTTCTTTGATGTTGGTGTTAAATGCAACACCGCTGTATTGCTACAGCATGCAAACCATTTCCACCAGACATCTCACATACAAACCACAGAAGGATGCTTTGTTAAAACTGAACCAGAATCTTTTCCATAGAGAGGCTCCTCCACTGTTTGGTTCTAGACTACCTGTTTTCCCATCTTTCCTTTTTCACTGTAATTTTCAGCTTCAGTGAAATTGACACACACAAAGAAGTCTAGTCAAAGCCATGTTCTCTATTTTCATAGAACAGCTTAGGTTGGAAGGGACATTAAAGATCATTTAGTTCCAATCCAGCTGCCGTGGGCTGGTTGCCACCCACCAGCTCAGGCTGCCCAGGGCCCCATCCAACCTGGCCTTAAATGCCACCTCAGGAACTACCGTGGATATTCTAATTAGAGATCTTAATCAGAGACTCACATTCATTCTAAAATCCCAAACCAGATTAGCTTCAAGTCTTCCCTCAGCTTACCCCAGAGGAAGGTGGCAATAGGAAGAATTAATAGGTTGCCTGTTCTTTATAGCATGCAGAAGTTTGAGTGGACCGAGATCTGAATCAACGTGTTTGCATAATGCAAAGCTGATGTGCAAACCCATAATCCTGGATCGCCTGGTGTATACATGAGTGCATAGCTGTCCTGTGACAGTATGATGAAAGCCTGTTTTCATTTCCTGAAACACTGCAAGGTGCCTTCTTGAGAAGATTTAGGGTGTGAGCTAGGTTCAGCCTAATAACGCAATGAATCTGCCTCGGAAAAATGAATTACATCTATCCCAAGCACCTATGCTTTAAAGAAAGAGGATGGAGAAGAAAAGATATGTAGAGAATGGCAATACAGTTGTCAACTCTGGAAAAAATACATATCTGTAGTCATAAAATATCCAGCTGACTGCTGAAATCCAATGTCACTTCCCTCCTCGTAGCATTTTTCCACTAGCAGCAAAAAAAAAGCTTTACATTTGCATTACTTCCCAGCAGAAAGGTGCATTCTTTGTTCACGTTGCTTGTCAGCACTTTCTATCATTTATGGATGACCACTGCCTAGACAGAAAAGGGCAAAACTTTGTATAAAACTGAGCACAGATGGCAAAGACTACAGCCACATGTTGGGAAATTCCCTTGACAGCCAAAGATGACTCTTCTTCTGATGGGAGATCAAAGTGCCTATGGAAATCTGTTCAAAGGAAGTTAGCTACATCTTTTCCACCTTATTTCTGATACTGTGCAGTTTTTACCCTGAAAACACAGAACAGCTTTCCATTATTCAGGCAGTTAACACTCTTGCCTCACCAAACGCAGTGGAGGTAAGTGCTATGCAAGGTGCCCCCCAGGAAGCACTAGTGCACCTCCCTGGAATCCAGCTCTGCTGAACACAGGCATTACAGAGAGCTCTCCTGAGAAGTGTTTTCTGCTCCTTCCAGAGAGGATCCCTGGCGGGTAGCAAAGATGGTGAAATCCTACCTCCAACAGCACAACATCCCTCAGCGTGAGGTGGTGGACACCACTGGTCTGAATCAGTCCCACCTCTCACAGCACCTCAACAAGGGCACTCCCATGAAGACCCAGAAAAGGGCAGCCCTCTACACCTGGTACGTCCGCAAGCAGCGAGAGGTGGCCCAGCGTAAGTACAGCAACAATTCTTCTCCGGTCTCTACTGTCAGAAAAATCTCTGCTCTCCCTTGCTAGTCCTTACTGCCCATTTCTATCAAAGAAAAATCGAAGAAAAAGCCATTTTTGGAAGCAAGCTTAGAGAAGTCCATGTCAGTATTCAGTAAGGTGAACCTAACTACATGGAAAAACAGTACACAGAAAAACTCCCTCACAGTTACCTGCAGTTACCCACTTCACCTCTCATTTTGCTAAAGACAAACAAACTAACGTTATTAATTTTCCATTGGAGTTTGACACCCATCCTCAGACTAAAGCAGTGTAGCTCAGATCACAGACAAAACTCTGCCTAAGAACCAGGCTTTTACAATTGCAGCTAAAGCAACAGTTCCCTAGCTGCAGAAAGCAGCAAGCTGCCGTACCTGCTGTAACAAACCACTGTTGGTTTTTACCTCGTGCTCTAAGCCCTCGTTATGGACACCCACTGGAAACCCATCTCTGCAGCATGCGCTTGTACATTCAAAAGTCTGCCTGGAATCTGCCACTTAATTTTGTATTCATGGGTTGCAAGCAAAATGAGACAGCTGGCCTTGGGACTGCTCTGGAGAGCAGGACTCCAGTCATACTTATTCTCAAGCCTCCTATCTGTTTTCACTCTTCCAAGGTGGGAGCAGAGATGCAACGCATGCAAGAGCAAGAATAGGTAGACACAGCCCTGGTAGGAACATCTTAACAGTTTTAGCAGATGATGGAGCTTTATTTCTACCCCATCTAGATTCAACCCTCTGTTTTGTGTGAGATATTCTCTAAGAGTAAGCTGCACTGAGCCTGCTGTGCAACAAAACAGATGGAACTATTGGAAATACTTCCAGAAGGCCAACTCTCTTGCCCTTTTGTGCCTGCAGAATTCACACATGCTGGTCAGGGCATCTTGGCAGAGGAGCCCATGGGAGATGATCTGCCCACCAAGAAGGGACGAAGAAACCGCTTTAAGTGGGGTCCTGCCTCACAACAGATTCTGTTCCAAGCCTACGAGAGACAGAAAAACCCCAGCAAAGAGGAGAGAGAGGCACTGGTAGAAGAGTGCAACAGGTAAGGATGGGTGTCTGGCTTTGAAGCAGCTCAGCAGGGTCTCTGCATTCTTGGTATGCTAAAGCCGGTGAGAGGCAGGCTCATGGCACAGCTGTGGACGTCACCGCAGCCACCAGCCATTTGAGTGAAATGCCACTGCTAAGCATTTGCTGCTCAGAAATGATCCTGTAATGTCCGGTGGCTTCCACGCGGTGTGTGGCCCCAAGTCACTTTGGGGCTGCACACTTCCTCCGTGCCTTTGTCTAAGGCAGGCTCAGCAAAACCCATCTCGTGCTTCCTCCTAACAGAGCGGAGTGCATTCAGAGAGGTGTTTCCCCATCTCAGGCCCAGGGGCTGGGCTCAAACCTGGTGACCGAGGTGCGAGTTTACAACTGGTTTGCCAACCGCAGGAAGGAGGAGGCCTTCCGGCACAAGCTGGCCATGGACACCTTCAGCGGGCCGCAGCCTGCCCCGGCTCCCCCTCTAACTCCTCACAACTCCTCCTCCCTTCAGCCACCTTCTGCTCTCTCACCCAGCAAAGTTCATGGTAAGAAACAACCAGAGGGAGGTCCAAAAGGGACACCAGCAAACCTGCCCAAATTCAGCCAACAAAACTATCTGCCAGGTCCACCCCTTTAGGAGGCAAATCCACAGATTAAAAAAAAAGCAGATTTGGTATAAAGAGAGAGCATCAGTGACAAAGTGACCATGTCTCTGAGAGCGGCCTGAAAAGCAAGGGCGACATTAAATTCAGTAACAAAACTTTGAGCCATCTCTCCTCACTCCTGGACATTCTGCACTCCCTCACAACTGCGGGTCAGTGACCTCCTGTCAGGGTGTCAGGCCCTGGGCTGCCATCACAAGTTAATTCTGCATCTTTTCACTGCTGTGCATGCCTACTTCTCTCTCTCCAATATGTATCAGCACCATTACACTCTGATTAACCGGTGAGGCATCAGGAAAGGTCATTCTACACACAAGAACAACAGAGTTTTTTCAGCTTTACAGTCCAGAGGTGATAATTGTTCTCACTCAGGGAAGAGATGATCTTGCTGAGACTCTCTCCTCTCTACAGCCACGTCCAGGGGGGTGGTTTCTAGTGATCCCTGCTTGCTCCCTGCAGGCACACAGCCAGACCTTCAAGACAGTATTTAAGGAAGTTACAGAGGAAAACCAGGGCAAATCAGCGACTATGCCAATTTACATTCCCCCACCTTGAGTTAAATGCTTAGAGACAAGTGCCCACAAATGAAACTGAATTTAGCACTTGCTGAAGTTTCTCAGTTTTGACAAGGAGTTTCCTCCCGTTGCGATGCAGGAGTGAGGTATAACCAGCAGCCAGCCAGTGAGGCAGAGTCCTCCAGCAGCAACCACCCTGGGAACAGCTCCATGGTGACCACCCAAACCATCCTGCATCAGGTTTCTCCTCCTGGGCTGGAGCCCAGCCAGAACCTCCTGAGCACAGACACCAAGCTGGTAAGTGATGTATACTGAAGTACTGGTGGCTGGACGGTGTCAGGTCCTTCGCCTCTGGTCACAGTATGGACTACTCAGAAATGGTATTTCCTAGAATGTTCTTAAAACAACCTTATAACAGATAGAGGACACAGCCACTCCGCACTGACCTTGCAGTATGAGCACTCTTGGGATACCTGTGCACCCCAAACTGATGGGAAGGGTGGGCATTAGGACGTGAAAGCACAGTCATTTCCTTGAGACTAACCAAAACAGTCTGTTCTGGGGAAAACAAACCAAAAAACAAAGCTTGAGATATTATATGATTTCCTTCTTCCCAGGAGGCTCTTTTCTCATCTCCTATCCCCAGTGACGCTCATCATCTCTGTCATTTGAACTCCACATCCCTCAAGATAGTTGGTCAGACACCAATGAGATTAACAGATCAGAGACTGTTACTTAGATCTATCTTGCTACTAAGCCTAACAGCCTGTGTGCATCACACACCACTCAGACATGTACTGGATATTAGATCGCAGCAACCTACCTCCTCAAAGCAAGCTTCCTTCTGAGAGGGTGTGGTGGGATTTTTATTTTTTTTTTTTTAAAAAAACAAACCTGTAACTCATTCCACATAACTAGCAATTAAGCATTAGGGCAACACGACTGGTCATCTGCAGTTTGCTCATGTTCCCTTGCTAACTGGGAATCACTTGGCAGAAGTCTGCATTAGCGCACACTGGCCCGAGGCAAAGCTAAGCTCACTATAAATTAGCGTGATTTAAACCTCTGTAGCCACTCACTCACTTTGCTGGATTTCTGGTTTCTCCTTGAAGGAAAAGTCTTTCATTGGATGCTGAAAATCTTCTAAAGCTGTCTTCTACAACTCGTATCAAGCTGAGGTATCCCACTGTTTAACCTGTTGGCGCTTGCTCTTACTAAAGAATCCTCATGGATTTTTTTCTGAGGGGGGGAAAAAAAAAAAAGAAGTGTAGTATAAATCACTGAACTTTCTCTATCAGCTGAATTATTAGGAATGCCATTTTGCTGTTCTGCAATACTCCAGCTACAGCTCTGTAAAGGGCCTTGCAAATTCAAAACCCTGTTAGAGCACAGACAGAGGTTACGTGGTTCATTTCACGGGTTGAGAAAACAGTCCAGTCATCACATTTCTTGGTGATTCGAGGTCACAGACACAATCAGCAAGACATCCAAGCATAGAATACCTTCTATCCAACAGATATGCTTCCTCTCTAACAGCAGGGAACTGTTACTGTGGCCTGAAAGAAGCACCGTATGAGGGAAAAAAAATAAGGAAAATTTTCAGCAAGCCTTTTAAAGTCTTAATTTGAAAATTCACTGAAAAGACACTTGCCAAGAGAAAGGGAAATCATAGGCACTTCTCAGAGGAAAAGCTGAACAAGAAAAGAGGATCTCCTGGATTCTGTACTGAACTCCACAGTTAGAGTTATGTAAAATACCCTGAACCCCTTAATATCTCCAGGCATCATCTTCGACCCCTCTATCCTCAGCAGAAGATAAACTTTCCCTTTAAAGAGAGCACAGTGGGACTAACCTCACTCATGTTTGTACAATTCTTATGAGCCTTTAAGTATGAAGAACGAAAGGAGCAGGGATTTACTCATATTTCAACATCTGACCTTTGCTAGTTAATTAACGAGCATGAGAAAACAGGAAGGCTGCAGACAAGCAAATGCAAAGTCTTTCCAGTTAGCAAGGGGTCAAGGGCAGGCAGACAGAAGAAGGAAGTTGATGGCAGCGTTGGGACTCACCATGCTCAACTTGCTGCGGATGGCTCTCTCACTGTCCTCCTCCCACACAGATCTCAGCTCCTGGAGGAACTCTCCCCCCTGTCAGCACCCTGACTGCCTTGCACAGCCTAGAGCAAAACCCACACACGCTGAGCCAGCAAACTCAGAACCTCATCATGGCATCGCTGCCCGGCGTGATGGCAATCGGAGCCGGGGAGACCTCCTCCCTGGCACCAGCCTTCACCAACACGGGTGCCTCCACCCTCGTCATAGGTGAGTAGTGCATTTGGCTGGTTGTTTTCTCTAATGACCCTGCTCATCAGGACTCAGGTACAGAGCTACATGGAATTACCTTCCTCACGTTCAGAGACAAAAATACGACTTTAGCAGTGACATGCACCTGGGGAAATTGCCACAAACACTAAGGATCCCCAACTGTACTTACAAGTACCCAGGTAACGAAGGGCCAGATGTTCCTTATTATTATAGAATTAAGTTCCACAGAAATCCAAGCCTTGAGAGCAAGGGACTTTTGTAACCTATTCCTACGCCAACATTTTGTTCTACTACTGTGCATCTTCCCACATATAAACGTAATTGCCTACTTCAGACTAAGGACATTTAAGCATGTTCACAGCGCCTGAAAGGCCAAACATCCTGTTCTGCTTCCTGCAAAAAGCAGCATATGCCTTCGGAGCCCACAGCAGAAATTGCTTTTTTTCTTTTTAAATACATTTTTCACTTTGACAGCTTTTCAAGATTTATATCAGATTTCTTTTCATTCCAGGATTGATCTACTGCCAAAGGGCATCTCATTAGAGAAGGAAAATAGAACGTATACTCTCTTACACTTTCTTCTCAGGAAGAAAGAGGTCCTATTTGTTCCATGGGGACAGCTATGAACTAATTTCCACGTCCTCATTTATATCCAAGATTTTGATATTAATTCTAATTCTGTGCAAGCCAAAATAAATAAGAAGAATAATTAAAAGAGATTTCCACAGTGTTAACATTGTCTCAGTGCTAGGGAGGCTTGGTGATTTGCAGGAACAGGGCGTGCACAGAAGTGGGTACTGACATGTGAAACTTTCTACCTCTTTCTCATGGTCCCAATTCCATTTTGTTTGGGCTGCCAAATGATGAGCTTAGACTTCATTCCATGTGGCCAGACAGCTGCAGCACAGCAATCTGTTGCCAACAATTTCATTACAAAAAGCAAGTAAAGGAATGAGACCCTGAGACGATGCTCCAAGTTCACTTCCAAGTGAGGACTCCCCAGTGGAATCCACCTCACTGTATCAATTAAATGGAAAGTGATCGATACTGGCACAAAAGGAAGCACCCCAGGAACAAACACGGGAAGTGACAGGTACTTTTTTTACAGGACCTGTCTGCATTATTCATTTTGCACATTCCCAACTCATTTTCATAGGCATGAAATCTATTCGTAATCACAGCCAACAAACGGATTTCCTGAAAAGCAGGGTCTGATCCCACTGCTGTGACAGAACTGCTGTGACTGTTCCAGAGGTTCCTGTTGCAGAGCAGCCACTCCTCCTGTCGTGTGCAACACCGCTGCCATGAGTCCTTGTTTTTCAGGCCTGACTTCAACCCAGCCCCAGAGCGTACCTGTGATCAACAGCATGGGGAGCAGCCTCACCACCCTGCAGCCTGTCCAGTTCTCCCAGCAGCTGCACCCATCCTACCAGCAGCCCCTCATGCAGCAGGTCCAGAGCCACATAAACCAGAGCCCTTTCATGGCTACCATGGCCCAGATACAGAACCCTCATGGTAAGAGTGTGAACTCATTTGCTCAAACAAAACAAGAGGCTCTGTTCTGGAGCATCTGCTGGTTCGGAAACTTAGTTGCTGTAATCGTGAAGTTATTTTCCTTTTGCATTCATCTTCCTGCCCCTCCGTTCCCAGCATTCCAGAGACAGGCAGCAGGTCCACATGCATGGAGAGAAATCTCAGCCAAACTGATCTCACGCAAAGCTCCAGCACCCACATGACCTTGTTTTCTTTCGTGCACAGCTCTCTACGGCCCCAAGTCCGAAGTGGCCCAATATACACATACAGGCCTCTTACCACAAACCATGGTGATAACAGACACAGCCAATCTCAGCGCCCTGACTAACCTGACACCAACTAAACAGGTAACAGCCTTTGGCAGATACGTGTTCCCCCACCTTACAGCTGCAGCAGTCTGCAGGGAGCTCCTTGCTCGTCAAAGCATTGTTGAGTGTGCGATCTATGCCATCCCAGAATGATCTCTCACCTCCTTGCCCTGCTGGTAGCGGCTACAATACTGGAGGCATTACAGCAAGCTCTTCACTGCATCATCAAGGAGGATTTAATCTCCTTGGAAACAGCACCTGCTCATTCTTTCTAATCCTCTTCTGTCTGTTAGTAGGGATGTAGAAACCAGGCACTGTTAACTCTTTTCTCCAGGCATTCACATCTGACTCAGAAACCCACACAGACTCTGGGATCCATACACCAGTATCACAGGCACCAACGATACATCTACAGAACCAGGACACAACCATCCAGCACCTCCAGCCTGGCCCTCGCCTCACCTCAAGCCCTGCTGGTAAGTGGAGCAGCCACGTACGCTCTCAAACCACACTGCCAACACTGTAAAACCCAGTCAGAAAACAGCAGCTGGAGCCCACTGTTCTCCCAGAGGGCTTTAGCAGCGTCTTGGGGCAGAATAGGGGTTGCTGAAAAGCTGGTACAAATAAAACACATACACTGACCCCCAAAACTAAACCAAAAAAAAAAATTGTCTGTGGGAGCTGTATAAAGCCAGTGTGGAAATGGGACCCTTCTTCAGAACTGAGAGAGGAAAATAACCCTAAAAATATTGACAAAAGCAGTGTCCACGCACAGCCGGTCCTGCAGGCAGTTTTCAGGGCTGAGAAGTTCAAGTCTCCCTCATGAAGGGGCTCCAGCTGGATCTTTCCTGCTCTAAGAGATGATGTTAACTAGGACATTAGCAGCTAACTGGAACTCAGGTCTGAAGCCCCTGAGAGCTGCCTCCCACAATGCTGCTACCAAGCTAGCTGGGGATTTGAGCTAGGTACAGAATGGCACACAAGCAGAAAAAGTAGTTATGTCACTGTGTCAGGAGATTTCTGCTATGCTGGAAATGCGCGCACAGGTGAGAAGGGGACTGCACTGACAATTTGTCCTTAACTTACCCCTGTGCTTTTAACAGTGTCCTCCAGCAGCCTGGTGCTGTACCAGAGCTCCGACTCCACAAACAGCCACAGTCAACTGCTGCCATCCTCCCATAACGTCATCGAGACCTTCATCTCCACGCAGATGGCATCCTCCACTCAGTAACACCAAGACAACCACCTCGAGGGAGGCTGCCAGGACCAACACATAAAGTGCAACTCCAGCTGTGTTTGCCATCCCTGCCACCACCACCTTCCTTCCACAGCAAGGAAAGGTTGCTACGGTCAGCCAACCTCCAGCCCCTACTGCCTCACAAATCCCTCACCCAGCTGCCCCCAGGCTCAGAGCAGGAGCTATGGAACAGCGATGCTGGCGCTGCTAGGATCCACTGACCCCCAAAACCAAACCAAACCCCTGAAGTCAGCTTAGAATGACCAGACATCTTTATGGCTGCTGAAGAAGGAGTTCTATCAAAACAGGGATCTGACTGGAATCTGACTGTAAAAATTCCAGGACATAGATGGAACTTCTGTTCCGCTCACCTTCACTAGGCTGGACCCATACAAACCTGCCAACACCAAACTAAGCCATGTAGAAGAGCAAAACTGAGCTGCCAGAAAAGGGACACCATCTTTAAAACACTCACCTCTTTTGCTGTAAGGAAACCCAAAGTGGAATTATGAGAGATAACGTAAACCTGAAGGCAAGAGTGAGAACCTGGCTTTGGACTTTGCAATGAAAATCACCAAGAAACTGAATCAGGACTGGCTTGGCAAAAACCTGCCAGTATGGGATCACCGACTACAAGCTACAAGCCCTTCAACTAACTACAAAATCCCTAACATTCTCAGTTCAAAATGACCTACTCTGAAATCACGCTGTCCTAGTGGAAATGGCTTGGTTATTTTTTGATATAGCTCTGCTTTGTTTTAAATGCAGAAATTAAAGTTTGACAGCAGCAAGGAGACTTCACCTCTCTGCATTAACCATGTGTTCTCATCTCACACATCCTGCTGGGCGACCCAGGGGTGGCATTCCCCACAGGTCCCTGACACTGCACAACATCTGGAGGGGTCCCATGCTCCACAAACAACAGTAGTTCCCCCGATTCTCTATAAAGATGTTGACTTGGATGGATTTTACAGAACATTGTTCATTCCTGGCTTTCTTGTGGGTTAGATTCTGTAGTTCTTGATACACAAATAATTTCCCCAGGGTCCAAGAGTCTTATTTGAAGTACGTGAAGACTTTTAGCCCTAACGATCTACTTACATAATTCCTCTTCTAATTATTCCCCTCTTCTCTATTTACTCTGAACCTTGACATCACTGATGTGTCATTAGCCAGACACAAGAAAAGTCCCAATTAACATGTTTTTGCCATTGTGACAGAAACTGAGCTATTCTTTCTACTGTGAAAAGGACAAAACTCCTTGACAACAAAACATGCTCAAGACTCTTAGCGGATTAAGATATACAGAAGAACTAAAAAAAGAAAAAG
Source organism: Penelope pileata (assembly GCA_013396635.1). Lineage (NCBI taxonomy): Eukaryota > Metazoa > Chordata > Aves > Galliformes > Cracidae > Penelope > Penelope pileata. Next base: position 869,722 of record WBMW01003825.1, read on the forward strand.
CCTAACAGCGAGCTCTTCAGTTATCATATCCAGAAATTTCAGTACTGCAGGTGTCCATTAGAGTTTGCATTGATAAGAGCTCCCTCTAGATACCACCAACCATCAGAAAATAATTTCAGTCACTAAATTCTCAGAGGAGTTTTATCCTAGAATGGTTTCCTAATCTCCCATGTGCATCACTTGCAAACGCATTTAACTTCCAGTTAGCGGAAAAAAAAAAAAAAAAAGATAAAACAAGGTAAAAAAAAAAATGTTTAGACTGCAATGCATTTGAAACCCTAGGCACTGGCTTCAGCGTACTCGAGTTTTAACTGGCCACAAAACAAGTAATTTTTTTGGCCATGTTCAGATTGTTTACAAGCCAATTTTCTAGCCTTTCCATTTTTTGGATGCCAACTGTGTTTACTTGAGTGAAAGACAGCAAGAATCCTGCAGTAGGAAGGAAAACATCTTGTTTTTTTTCCCCCACGCCTAAAGAGCATTGGTTCACTATTTTGGTTTCTCTAATCCAGCTTTCAGGTCTCCTGAATAGAGCCACTGAATTAGAGCGACTGAAACTCAACAGTCTTACAAACAGGAGCAGAGTATTTATCCAAATTAACAAGCTGTTTCTTTAAATACTGGCGCTGAAACAGACAGATGAAGAACCATACTGAAAACTACCAGAACCCACTGTATTTTGCAGACAGAAGTCTCAGTCAACCAAAATAAGGTCTGAAGCTCAGTGACTGAGATTTAAGTCTTTCCTGCAACAATTTCACAGTGCTGATAACCAATCAACTGAACAGCCATCTTCAGCCACTTTTGTCTCTGCTGGGGGAGCTATTCAAACACAGCAAGAAAGCCACTATTGTACAAAATCTGCCAAATTAAATAAGACTAATAGCGTATTGGAATTTAATTAAAAAAACACCACAGAAAACTGTAAGAAGAGAAATTTCAAAGGACACAACAGAACTGCTTATTTATAACAACCTCAAAATAAGCTCGCTGCATTCCCTTTGTTTATATGCAGGGGCACTGGCGAGGTGTAGACTACAAAGGGATGGGTAACATGGCAGGTTTCAACAGCAGATTGTTATGATAATTGTGGGGAGGGGAAGAGAAAGGGGGCACTGACATCTGCCAGGATGCTTTTGACAAATGAGTCTCCCACAGGCAAATCAAAGTGAGAAAGGAGTTGACCACCTGTTGCCATGTAAACCAAATTCAATTCATCATATTTTCTCCAGGACACAAGGTTTGGTTTCAGGATGTGAAAGAACAGATCAGGAGGGATGCAGCTCTGATTACATCCCTCTGCCACACTCATCTGTGCACAGCATTTAATCCTTTTGTGCTAGGACTGCACAAGCAGCAGCACAGATAGCTGCTGTGCTAGGGGAAAAACGTTCCCTCCCCCAAGGGATGCCAGCAACATAGGAAGTCACTTTAATTAGACTCTCAGGCCACTGAGCTTTTAGAACAAAAGCTTTGCCAATTAGTTTTCCCTCGTCTGCAGCAACTCTGTTAGCTTTTTTTCAGCATCCTTCATCCATCACAATCACCTGCCCGTTTGCAGAGCAAAGTCTTCCATCTCTTTTTTTCTTCTTTTTCTTCTTCTTCACAGCTCCTGGCAATACTGTGTTATCTGTATGATTGCTGTCCTGTCTATCATGCTGTCCGTTTGCAGACACCAACCATGGCAAATCTTTGATCTGGTCACACTCCACTGGGCCTATTATTTTCTCTTCAGTCTTGTCCTCTCCCCTAATTTTCTTTTTCTTCTTTTTCTTCTGTCTGTGCTCTACATAATCCTGACACAGACTCTGGCTGGAATCCTGGGATGGTGCAGGAAAAGCACTGTGCTTCAGAATGTCTGCGGCTGACACAGCAGCCTCCTGGTACTTTTGCCACTCCTGGTCACTGTCTGAGTCACTGAAAAGGCAGTAAAAGGGAAGGAAATTATGTTACACATTTGCCTTGAATTCACCCAAAGCACAGACAGCAGTTATCTAAGATCAGAACACTTGATGAACACCCAGTGGATCCAGAGCTCCAATGCCTACAGTTAGCATTTAAAGTTGTCGACATCTCCTATTTGCATTAAAAAATAAAAGAAATCTGCTATATTCAAGTATCAGTCATAAAAATACACTGCTCAAGCTCTTCAGCTTCTTAGTCCCGTGGGAGAGTCCCAACTGCCTATGAAACATGAAACCAGGGCTGGAATAGCACCTGAGGAGCAAAGCAGCTGACAACACCTCACCTGGAGCTCGGCGGCCGTCTCCTCCTCAAGGCTGGGCTGCACTCTGATTTCCCACAGTCACCCAAGACAGAGGAGGAGAAGAGGCGAAAACCTAAAATATGTATTTAGAAAGGAATTTTAGCCAATATATGGAAGAAGTGAGAGCAATGAACAGTCTCCCTAGGAAGTCCCACTGCTGTTCATGGATGGCTGTACTCGACAGCAATCATTTGAGAGTAACTGAGAGGATTTAGGGCACAACAATCGTAACATCAAAGTAACAGCCTTCATTGGTGCTAACAAACTCACCTATTGCCAGTGCTCTTTAGCCAGTACAGAGCTAAAACTACAACTGGCACCGGACAGGATCCATCTCTCTTGCCATTATTTAACTATCACATAACAGCCCCAACATCTGTGACAAGGACTCACCATCGTCGCCACAGTCAGACTGCTGCGCACAACTTTGTGAAGGTCCTGATGAATCCTTCAAGACAGTGATGAAACTAAACAGAAAACTCCAGTTACATCTTGGACGAGTTTGTACAAAATGAGCTAAAATGGGTATTTCTAGGAAACAAGACTACAAGGAGATAAAATTTCTTGTTTTTTCTTAGTGAAGTTGTTTCAATTCCCCACTTTCAGAGCAGACCGTGCCTTCTCTCCCTAACAGCACATGCCCCAAGAATGATTTATTTCTAAAAGCCAGTTTTAAGCACCAGGAATTCTAGTTCTCAGGGCAATATTTACACACATAACAAAGACAGCAGCAGGCCAGACAGATGCATACTGCCAGCACAACCCTGCACTGGGTATTGCTTTAGGCTGCAAGAATAAGTGGAGGATTCTAATGTTGGCCTTTAAATGACGATAAGGCACCCAAATTCTTCTTTTTCCTCCCCACAATGCATTTGCGACAGAAGTAAAGGGAGAGTGGCAGTGCTGCACAGGAAGTCTTTACCAGAGGGACACAACAGATGGGCCAGCTTAGGTCACAGAATAGTGGGAGTTTGCATTAAACGCAGGAATGAAGGAAATGAGAAGGGAAACAGCTTCTCCAAGGTGCACTTGGATCTTTAATTTCTTGCTTCCAGCACACAGAAGCATCGCTGTACCTTACCCACAGAGCAGGTCTCCCATGCCAATACCTGTCTAGCATTGCTCCCAGTTTCTTTGCAACGTGTGCTCTGAACTCTGGTGTGGTCTGCAGCTCATTTCCATCCTCATCGTGGCCATTCACCTCACGCCTGTTTAAAACAAGAATAATGATTTTCTCCTTCAAGGGCAGCAACATCTAGTGCTCTCACCCAAACAAGAGATAAGGGACCGTAAAATCTCCCACTCTATAGTAAATAATTGAGACTTAGTGGATAGGGAAGACTGCTAAGAAAGGCATAAAACAGCTCAACAGTTCAGTTTCCAAGAGTGAGCCAAACATTATTTAGCCGTGTCCCTGACAGTCAGTACTTGGGGGATTTTCACATTGAAATAAGTCTACAAAAACAAACATACAGTGTCAGGACATCCCTTCTCTGCTACGTGCTTCCTGAGTACACTGCCACAACGAATGCAAAATCTGTCCCAGGAGAAAGGAGTTCCTTGAGCTGCCTGGCTGACAGCTCTTGAAACCGAGCCTCCAGAAATGCTGCAAACTTACACAGGCCAACATCCCCTCCCTCTGCAAGGCTCCTAATTCAGGTGCTGCTTTCCCAGCTGATACAGGATTGGCTTTGTAATCACTTCTGTTTTTATTTGCCTTTCTACACATAACCTTCTGTTTTATAAATAAGAAGCTTTGTCATATGTAACTATTAACTCCTTCGTGGAAGGCTTGCAGAATTAGGACAGTTCCGACAACCTGAACCAATGCTGAGGCTGCCAGCAGCCATTGGTTTTCAACTTTTGCCTTGCTGATAGAGGGAGGAGAAATATACATCCAAAAGAACTACTAGCTTTGTTTATTAGATTTGAGCATCATTCCAGATTACAGTCACACCAATTCCTAGGACAGGACAGGGCCTTCCAGCAGGAAGCAGAGACATTAACTGTAAGCAGCACAAATACACAGAACCACTGAGGTCGGAAAAGACCTCAGATCACCAGCCCAGCCGTACAGCACTGCACACGGGAGGCTTTTCCTCAGGAAAGCACAACCCCGGAACCAGAGGCAGCAATACCTTCGGCTGGGCCGAGCAGCCCGGGACGGGTCCTTTCCAAAGCCACCTGCCGAAGGAAGAAGCGAAGGTGCGTTAAGGAGATCTCGGGACGGAATCTCTCGCCGTCCCCCTGGCCCCCGGGGCTCTGTGGCAGCCCCGGGCCGGGGGGAGCCGCGGAGGCGCACAGGGGGAGGGAGGGCCCAACACAGGGAGAGCGCAGCCCTCACCGCCGCGCGGCTCCGCCCGCCCCGCCGCCTGCTGCTTCGCGCAGTCCCAGGCGGCCTCCCGGAACCGCGCGGCCGCTTCGCCGCTGCTCTCCGAGTCCGAATCGCTGTCCACGCGCGGGCCGCCCCTGGGCGCCGCCATCTTGCAGCGGCCCGGGCCGCAGGGCATGCCGGGCGCTGTAGTCCTCCGGCCCGCCCGCCGCGGGGCATGCTGGGGGCTGTAGTCCCGCAGGACGGCGCCCCACAAGATCTCCGCGGGTGGGCACGGGGCAGCCGCCCCCTCGGGAGCGCTCCGCACCGGCCGTGATCTGCGCATTGATCTCTCCCGGCTTTACCCGGAGGATCTCCCAAAGGCAAAAGGCCGCAGATAAATAGGAACTCTTGCATGGGCATTCCAAGGAAGGGAGAGCACTCCCAAATTCAGTGCTGAAGGAAGGCCCCATCAGGCTGAAATACAGGGAATGCCGCGGGAAGAGCGCTGATATGAAATCCGGTGCCTTGGGTTTGTTACGTACGTGTGACTTTCACGATGAAGGGAATGTTAGGAGGGTTTTATGCATCCATAACATATGGCACTGTGACTGCTGTGTGAGCCATGTGACAGGTCATGAAAAAGTGACAAAACCCATCGATCTGTCCCCTGCACACCATAGGAACAGGGCACCAGGGCCCTCTGCCCCCCACCGGTCCCTGCCCACCCGCTGCACTGGCAACATGCACCCATTGCCACCAGAACACACCTCCACACAAACAAGAGTTCCATCCCCACTGCTCAGCTGGTGCTGAGCTCCTGGGACGCTGATCCCCAGGGAAGTGCTCCCCACACCGCCTCCTGCCATTCTGCTCAGCGATTCCTTGCCAGGGGGGCAACTCCGAGTGCCCCGTGTGCCCCCCAGCTCTGCCAGCCCGTTCCCTTCCCCTTAACGAGAGCAACGCTCACAGCCTCTTCCTGTACCCCGTCCTCTCCTCTCATTCATTCTCATCCATTGTGGACCCCTGGATCTTCCATTTTAAAAAGGAAATACTTGCTGGCAGGGGAACAGGGGGACTGTAAGTAAGGCATTCTAGAAATGCGTAATCCTATTTCATTCTTCTGAGACATAAAACATAAATAAAGTGTTAAGATGAACGCTGGGCACTGGAAGCACTCCCTGGCTGTGTTGTGCACAGCAGTGTCTCTCTCCAGGTCACTTCAGTTCAATACTCAAATAATGACTCTTCTGAGTGTTGCTCTTACTCTCACGATTATAACACCCAACCCCAACTTTTTTCTTTTTGTACTGAAATGCCTCTGACTGCAGACACACGGCAAGTGGCCTAAACCGGCCTGAATCTCAGCAGCCCGTCCTTGTTTTGATCAGCACCTGGGGGACACCACATACATCCCTGGAGCCTCATTAACCTCTCACTGATTTGGTACCACGTTCAGATGCCAAATTTTCACTTGCATGGTGAAGCCGTGCCCAGCCGCACTGCTCTGCTGCCGCGGTGAAAATGAGGACATGTCCTGTTAGGGACATCTTCATCGTTGTGTCAGGGATGCTCCCACGGACAGCACGCACGCAGGTGTCGGTAGCACACAGAGCCTGGGGCAGTGCCGTGCTCGGGCAGTGCCTCTGTCTGCCCCTCGACCACAAACGCTCGCGCAGCTCCGGTCCCCTCCTCTGTCCCTCTCTCCTCCGAAGTTTCTCACGAACGCCTTCGCAGCGCTCTCTGCTCCCCGCCCGGGGGTGCTCAGAGCCCCGCACGTCTGACCGCGGTTCCCCTCGCAGCCGCCGCCCCTCTGCCCCGCGCGCTCGCTGCCGCTGTGGACGTGCGGTTCGTGCTCTTATCACAGGGAGCGCTCGGACGCGGCGCCTGACGACGATCTGCGGTTACAGCAGAGCTGAGCTCACGCGGGGCGCTGGGGCAGA